>APFE031663425.1:0-25626 GCA_000404065.3 Pinus taeda | reverse complement strand
GAAATAAATGCACGACGACCTAGCAGGTGGTCACAATGGAGGAGAGACCACTGCTCACAAAACATTAAGAGCTGGATATTATTGGCCCACATTGTTCAGAGACCCGCATTCCTACGCTTGGAAATGCAAGGTATGTCAAACTGCCACAAGATGAGAAAGAAATCCAGTCGTTCCCCATAGGCCTGTTATGATTTATCGCCTGTTCCAGCAATGGGGCCTAAATGTCATAGGTGAGATCACTCCAAACACTTCACAACAGCATAAGTATACACTCACGACAACTGACTACTTCACCAGATGGACCGAAGAAATCCTGCTTCGGAAGGTTAATGAAGACGAGGTAATATCTTTTATTGAGAAATTTATTATCAATAGGTTTGGCATCCCTGACGCTTTCATATTTGATAATGCTTCTTACTTTTCATCACTAAAATTGACTAAATTTTCTATCGATAAATCAATTCGAATAAGGTATGAATCAAACTATTACCCCTAGGGAAATGGAGTTGCAGATTCCTCAAATAAAAACCTTATCTGCATAATCCATAAATCTGCCTTCGACAACCAGAGGAATTGGCACAACACTCTAACAAACACCCTTTGGGCCGATAGGGTCACCCCAAAAGTAGCATTAGGAAACTCCCCATACTTCCTCATCTATGGACAGGAAGCCATCTTGCCTCCTAATGTTAACCTTCCCTCTTTACAACTCTCCCAAGCTTCGAGAGGGACCCCTTTAGCCTTACTTCAGAAAAGGATCTACCAACTGGTGAGGTTGGAGCAATTGAGAGATAAAGCCATAAATAAATTTAGAAATCACCAAATGATTGTGAAGAGATGGTTTGATCGCCATCTGGTAGGAGATAAAGATTACCAAGTAGGAGAGCTAGTCTTGAAATGGGACAAGCTGAGTGAGCCAAAAGGTAAGCACATGAAATTCCAACACTTATGGCTAGGCCCATTCCAAGTTGAGGAAAAAATTGGTTAGGGAACTTACAGATTGAAAGATTTACAAGGAGAAACTGAAAAACTCCCTGCTAATGGCCAACATCCTAAGAGATACTTCTAGTAGCCACCACATGGTGGTTACCTCCTGAGTAGGTTAGGATTGATTTTATTTTTGTTAAAGCTTAAGTTATATTTTCATCCTGTCTATTCTTGTTTTTTTGCAATGTTTATTTTCCTTCTGTTTTGAATTTTAGTCCTTTTTAGCCTTGATTTTGGTCCTTTAGTCTCGTTTTCACCTTTATAAATCTCTTCAGATTGCCCTCATTCCCCACCTTCAGCTTTTTTCCTCCCTCATTAACCTGCTGATGAGTCTGCCAATCCTAAATTCATCGTTACCTTGCAAATCAAGAAAACTTTCAATGAGCCTATGGGAATTGGAAAATCAATGGTGAAATTCAAATCAAAGCCACTCATTGGCATCTATTGGGAACTAGGTAGGATTTGTTAATAACATGGATACCTAGAGCCTGTAGAGGCATCTTTATAAAATGAAAAATGTGTAACCACAGCTGGACTGGCATGGCGGAATGCTGCATTTTTAAAATCCCATCCAGACCTAGACTATACTTGTCTATGAGGTTTGCAGTCACTCTCCATTGGTTCCGTCCACCATACTAAAATTTCCAATATCTGTCATCTACAAGTAAACCTCCTCTCATGGGCTAAGCTCGTTGCGTATATCCTGTGGAAAATTTAATTGTGCTCTAGTCCTTGTGCCTGACACTGGAAGGACTTATGTAAAAGAAAATGAAATATTGAGTCCTTGTGCCAATCTGGAAGGACAAGTTGTTTAGGAAGCCGGTTGGAGTAGGGACTGTTGCTAGACTCAGAGTACCGGTTGACACAACAATCCCAACCTTGCTTAAGTAGTTTAAAAATATGGCATGATCCATGACTGTGCCCCATTCAATCATACGAAAGTATAGCACTAAAATTCTTACATAAAGTGCAGATAAACATATCTGCATCAAGTTTGATGAGCGATAAAGAGATGAGGTACACATCTAAACAGGTATTGACAGACCGGTGATGGCCCTGAAAGGATTTTGAAAGTAGAAAACAGGTAAAGGAAAGTCAATAGATCCCATAATACGACCATTGGAGAATGCCTGTCAAAACCCTATCAGTAAGTAGAAGCTATTTGCCTCTATCCCGCCTAAAGCTATTAATGCTGAAGTGGAACCCATGCCTATCTGTTTATACAGTTTTCATTTAAAGTTTATCTTAACACCCTGATGTTCTACTGATCCAAAGTTTATTTGGTAATAGAGATAACTAGTTCGCCCAATGGTTCACCATTTATTGTGGCCACAACCACCACCCTGTTAAAACTTGCTCTGGTAGAAAATTTGAATGGGTCCCTTAGAAGTTTGATCTTTCATTTCTTCGAATGATAGCTCTCCGAATAATCTATTTTTATCCCAGGGATTTTAACTCTCCGCTGAGTCAAATCTTCAATTCTTAATGGTTAAGACCCCCCTGAATAAATCTTTGCGGCATGATTCATTTATAACTCAGTCTAGCCCTTCTTTCATATCCTTCATCGGGACTTTTTCAATCCTCATAAACCTTCATGGTGCTCTATGCCCACACATATGACCAACCCCCACTCTTTACTATGGGTGTATATGGACTCAACCCTCAACAACTTCTATCACGTCCTTATTTCTATATCAATGCTTTGATAATAGAAATACTATACAAATATGTATAACTTACCCTTTTCGTGCTTCCTCAATCTTTACACATCTCTCGATGCATGCCTTCATCGCTTATCACAATCGCTTGACCACTCCTCCATCGCATATCACTTTTCACATTGGTAAAGGGCTAAGGTCTATCTCCCATGAGTTACTACGATGCTATCAAGTCTCCAATCGCATCGGATATCACAATCGACACTTTCAACGCTGATACATAAGGCGCACTGCGATACACCGAACCCGCTGGGATTATTAAACATAACACATATATTTTTTGGGTATGCTTCCTCAATCGTAAATCGCAATCGGCAGAGTTCAGTGTTTATACATAAAGAGCGATGCGATATGGCAGACCTGCTGGAATTATTAACCGCAACGCATAGATTTTTCAGGTCCGGCCTATCGCAAATCACAATCAGTGAAGCCCAAGGCTTATACATAAGGCGTGATGCGATATGGCGAACCCGCCGAGACTATTAAACACAACTTATATATTTTCAGGTCTGGCCAATCACAAATCGCAATCGATAGTCGGAGAAAGTGAAGCGACATGCAATATGCGAAGGGGCGATGAGCAGACCTGACGATAATTATAGATCCGGGTGTATAGTATTTGAAGTCCAGCCTTATGGTTTGGATGCGGGTTTTCTCGTGTATTCCCATGTCCTCCAATAAAGTGTTATGGTCCGAGTTTTTAAAATAAAATCCGATAGAGTGAATGGTCCACTTTTGAAGCATTGTCAAGTGATTCTTGAATAAAAATGAATATTATGGGCAACAAGAATACATGTTACAACAAGTTCAATGGTTTAATAATTATAGTTTCTCTGCATTGTGAAATTAAATAGAAATTGTGACTGAATGACAAGTTTGTTTGTGGGTATGTTTGTCATATTTCTCATAATCATAGCTAATATGAACTATTTCTACAGGCGAGGACCAAGAGAAGAAAGGTGATTTCGAGTGGACCCTGTAACGGATAAATGCGATTTATATCAAGACGACACCTCTGCACCACCAATGTTGACATTGCAAAGACATACTCTGCAAGAAACGGATACGAACCACTATAGTGCATAATGGAGGCATGCCCTATGTCAAGAGGAAGCACTCATGATAGCACTGATCCATCAAGATGTTATTACCTCCAAACACACCTACAATCGTACCAGATGTGGGATGATGAGCACAGTGTCTTCAGTTTCCTTTAGGAAATAATAAGGAATAATGTCTGCTCAATATAGGTGTGAAGAGATGACACACAGTCATTCTATTTTAATCAACATCTATTCATTTCCCTAGGAAACGAAGTGCTCTAGTAGATATGCCATCTACGTGTCAGCCATTTCACCAATCGATTCTATGTCTGTATATTCTAATGTGTATATGGAAAAGATCAGGAAGGTGGAAAGTTGAGGTGGGGGGGAAGATAGAGGGTCAGCCTTTTCTGCATAATTATTACCTCCAGAGATGAGTAGGGGACTTTTTTTTTTGGGCAGAACAACTTTTGATTTATTGTGCTAATAATGAAGACTATTTGGGTCAAGAAGGAGCCTTTTTCAGATTTATTTTCCTCTTCCTTCATGTGTTTAGAATCAGGGTGTTATTGCTGGCATAAATATAAATGTGTTTTTCTTTGTGAAGATTGATAACGATACAACTTTTGACTAGTCTTGGTTATTTGAATGTAATTCTTTATCATGGTTAACTCATGAGCGATCTCCGATTTGAAACTATATTAAACATCAGTCACAAGTTTATTTGTATGAACATGAATGTGCATTCTCATATGAATAATTAGATTGAAATTAAGCTTTAATACAACCTTGTTCATTTTTGAACTCAGTAATTGATTCATTTGGACTTGGAATCTATATATGATGTTTAATCTCTTTTATTATGCTCCTGTAGGATAGATTAGAATAGTTAAGATTAGTATAAGTAGGTAGAGTTAGTATAGATAGGACTTAATACATATTGGCTAGTTGTTTCTTTTGTTGATTTAACTGAATTATTCCTCCAGAGAGAAATTTTTCAACACCTATAACAGTTTATGGGATCCTTTAAACCCCATTGGAACTAGCCACTCCAAACGAAAGCAGATCTAATCGGGGCCTGCGATTGGGTTAGTTCCCCTTGTTGGCATAGCGAAAATTCGCCACATCAACAGAGGTGAAGGAAGATAGTCACTTGTGACAACAATTGTGCCTGCCTATGATTGTGTAGCTCCATCACCGAAGTGTGCTGAGAAGGGTTCAGATATGTGAGGAAAATACTCAAATCTTCCATCAATAAATTCCCAATCAATATCATCTTCGAGGAACTGGTATGCAAGATTACAAAAGCGTGTGTAAAACTAAACAACGGATTCATCGGGTACTTTTCGTAATTCTATAATTGCTTTGTTGAGTGATTTATAGTTGAAATGATAGAAAGCATGGTCTATCTATACGACTAGATGATCAAGAGAATGAATAGATTTTTCAGGCAGCGTGGCACACCAACGCATGGGGTGCTCTCGAAGCGTGTAGACAAATAGCACGCAACGCATGTATTCTTCAAAGAATCGATGCTTTTCGCATGAGCCTATAAAGTCAACCGCATGCCTAACCAAGGCTACGTAGCCTCCACCATCAAATGTTTTATGAGACAAGTTATCCAAGAACTTTTCTGAGATGATGAAATCATTTTCATAAGACACACACTCCAAAAACGAAACTCAGTAGTTAGTCATGATAGAAATGGAGAGATCCAAAAAAGATGTGACGACTCAACTTGTTATCTGGCCCTCCTTTAGTGCCAAAATGTTGACAGTGCTGGACTCACCAACATGTAAGGGGATCTCCCCAGTAATAAGTCCCCATTAGACCTCAGATTGTTTGGTGTAGGAGTCCCAATAGTGGGTCGTATGGTAATGTCTTGACTGTGATTTTGCATAGAAGCAAGTAATATGACTCTATTGGTAGCAAGGGCGTGACAACCTCAGTGAGTCAAGGAAGGTGCATGAGAGGTTCTAACACATGGGGTTGAGATGAGGGTAGCCCTTGGAAACTTGTAATAGTACTTGGCTTGGAAGGGAACACACAAGCAAAGATGCATCACCAGCTGGAAAGAGATTTAGCAAGCAATCCAAAGTGATGGTTAAACTAGCAACACATTTAAGAATGATTCATACATACTCATAAAAAATAGTCCATACATGCATGCGTAAGAAAAAAACATACATATGTCATTTAGAGTAAACAAGATAGCTAGAATACAATACAACATATGCATGAAACGTGTTGGCTCTTATTATATAAAGAAGTGTAACTTCCGGTCATACAATACATCCATGTAAAACTACTAGTCCCAACAGTGGAATGTTACAGCCACATCTGTCTGCTCCTCCAAAGACATGTACTAGCTCTGCGCAGTGGAGAAGCCAAGGCTTGTTACAATACTATCCAATCTCTTTCCAAGATAGTCTTATTGCAAGCTTAGCTGGCCAAAATCCTTTACAATGAGTTATGAGGTTCTATTTATAGCAAGGTTGGGGTGACCCTTGCCATTCCCCTTTGTGACATTTCATCTACCCTCATGACTCTTCATCTACTCTATGAATGTTACATCCAACTATTGAAACTTAAGCTTCCACTTGACATGATGTTACATTACAATGCACATGTGCTCATGTGAGACAAAACAAATTGAGCAAGCCATGCAAGACATCACTAACACTTGGTCCATTGAGGTGAGACCAACTCTTTGACATGCTTGTGATGGTGTGCATGCACTCCATGGTGATATCTTGCTGAAGCAAACTCTTGCCTCTATTGCATTAGGTGCATTGGTATGGCTCCTTCATCCAACTCATTTGCTAACATGCACATGGTCTTCTTGGGTGCGGCTGAACCGGAAACACACTGATGCATAGTGTTCATGTTGATTTTCAAGTGTGTGCTGTAGTTCATGTGCATCAACTTGCTGAAGTACATGTTCAGCTCCAGTTGGACTTTCTTATTGTCTTCACCTTGGTGTGATGAATGGGTTGGATCGCATGTGTGCGCACAATGACATGCATGCTATTGAATCCCTTGCATGCAACCAAAAACACTGCTCACCATGTCTGCTCCGTGCCAACTACTGTGATGGATCTTTAACTTGTACAAACGTAGTTTCATCCGTGAATGTATGTTGCACCCCTTGTTGTTCCTATTCCTGCTGCACTCATTTTCTTGTCTTTGGAGCTCCATGTTCTCTCTTGAGTTGCTGCTTCAACACATGCAACTTCTTCTTTATTCCATTCTCTGTCTTTGTGTGATCTTCATGTCACACCGTCACCTCATAGCATGAGTCTCCAAAGTTGCTTTCATCCCCATTGGCTCTGCTTGAGCTTGCAACTTTGTTTTGCCTCTGTGTTGTCAACAACCTTCCTCTCATGTTTGCTACATTTGGTATGCTCCCATTCATGATGCTGCTTGTTGTGATACTTCTGCTGTCATATCTTGATGTCCTTGCCTATGAACAACTTGATGTCTTAGTAAGTAGGCAAGCCCATAGACACTTGATCGACTACATCCCCAAGTGTGGTATGAATGGTGTCTTTGACTCTGCTCTCCTGAAAACCATTGTACTTGTGGTGCTGAGAGCCAGATGAACACCTGTGATACTCGAAGACATGGAAACACTCATGGTAAGAAATTTGTCAGTCGAAAACCAAAACAAACTTGAGAACTGACTTACAACATACCTGTGTGACTAATCATGAAGGTCATGCAATTTTGGTTGGGAGGTCGGGAGACTGAGTGCCAAGATTGCGCAAGGCACATTTTGGGCCACTGGGAGGCTAATTGACTGCTAGAATTGCGCAATGCATAGTCCAGTCTCGTTGATGATTGTTGGAATTGTGTAATGCGCAATCCCAGCTAGCAATGGTTGCAGGCTCAGTGACTACATTGCACAATTTTCTCAGCCAACCATCACTATCCCTCATAAATGTCCAAAACAATCCTGGAGCATAGTGGTTGGGTAGAAATGTGCATTTCAGGAGAGGAAGACAGAGCCTTCCTTCCCTAGATTCCGCAATGTTGTCTCAGTGAAGGTAGAGTCGGGGCTGAGGTTTCCCAAACTCGCCAATGGGAAACTGAATGCGAATGTGAGTGTGCCTGCATGGTGATACTAAGTGTACACCTAAGAGAATTATCATGCATGAAAATGGTGAATGACAAATTCAGAAAACGGAACAACATGCATGTGGGTGAGGCGAGTCGTTGAATCGAAGACTATTCATGAAAAATAGTTTCATGCATGCAACAGTAGTGAGATGTTGACGAAAACTGAAACGGTGCTAGTACATGCTAAAATGTATCAAAGTAAAAGCAAGCACTCACTGAAATCAATTAGAGTGCATTCATGCGAAGCGAAACACAAAAAGCGTTATAAATGCAACACAAGTCATGGATAGTGGGCTTACCCCAAAACATCTGAGCTGAGTGTACCGACAACTCCTAGATGTGATCTAGGATGTCAGAGCTACAAGGTTGATGTGAGGAATGAGCTCTACGATGTGCGGCTGATGAGTTTTGATAACGTTGAGGTTGTGGTGTGCATGCCACAAATCTAGGCAAAGCGACACTTGGTGGGAGGTTTTTGAAATGATCCTTGGATGTAACCTCCAACACCTAAAAATGGATCCCTAAAACAAGGGATGCATTTGCATGTTGCCTTGGGAGAAGCAACCCATGCATGCAAGTAAGTTTTTCTCAGTCCTGGAGGGAACCAGTTAACCCAGCTACACATGCAAGAGACTGCTCGACTGCTGGGAGAAAATGCGCATTTTTGGTTGGGAGCTAGGCTGGCTGCCTAGGGGATTTGTGCAATTTCTGGGTAGAGCAGCTGAGTGCTACCCATATGTGCACAAATTCTGGGCTGAGTAGCCCTGTTAGGTAGAATTGAACAATTTTCACTGTGAGTGTTGACTGCCAGAATTGCGCAATTCTAGAGGCTAGTCAGGATTGCGCAATTTCTGGAGGGAAGGTTGGTTTCCCTCTAGAATTGCACAATTTCTTGTGGGAACTGCTTAGCCTCCAGCTGGACCAAGTTTGTGTGATCAACTTGTGAAGGGAATGCATCAAGATATGATCGACAGGCTGCCTTTGTGCAAGAATAACAATGAAGCTTGTGTACTCGACGAAGCAAGACATGTTGCTGTGAAGGTTGGAAGGGAGGCTCCAAAACGAAGTTAAGGCAAATTTTGGAGGGTGGTTGTAGCCGCTACAACAGAACCAATTTTTGACGATGAAGTGGAGATACAACATATTCCTAAGGGCCATAAATCATGCTCTAAGTCTAATGGAAATGAGTATATCGCTTTGGATATTCACACTATTGATGATGTTGAGAAACAACACTTCTCGGGCTTCCTAAGGATGGAAACAAATCAACTTCTGGTCACAAATTATGATGTTAGCACAAACTTGACGATATATGATCGACCTTTTGATGCTTCTAGCCACATATTGATCAAGGAACAATAAAATGAGTAGAACTAGTTAGTCATTATGAAATATTATCAACCTCATGAAATGAAACCATCCTTGTTTAGGAGCTTTGAGTATAGTAACAAAATGTTAAGCATGGGTTTTGGTAACTATCTAATGAATAAAGCTTTAGAAGATAATATTGAAGTTGATGATGGTTTTGATGGTAGTGTTCCTCGCTTCCTAGAATATGAATTTACAAAAACAATAGTGAAGATAGGAGAAATGATTTGTTTGAGAAATAATCACATTGCATGGTTTATGTAGTCATTGGAGTTTTCTTATGTTATTCTTTTTGAATATTTATAGATTCATTTATTTTATTTTGATCCCTAACATTTGGAAGAATGAGAAACTAATAGGTAAACCACAAAGAGACAACGTTGGAATAAAAAGAGATAAATTTTCAATTTCAAATCCCTTTGTTGGAATACAAAGCGATAGTAAGATTTATAAGAGGGATTTTTAGAATACAAATTTAAGAGTTGAGTGAATTTTTGAGAGACCTAGTTCGATATTTACCCAATAGTAGAGAGAGATACAAAAAGAAAGAGCAGTTGAAGTGATATGAAAAATTGAGATAGAGGAGAAGATAAGAAAAATAGTTGCAAACGTGCAGAGACAAAGTACAAAACATAGTCAAAGAGAAGGAAGATTTCAGAACTTAAAGACCAAGTAAGCCAACAAAATAAAACTTTCATGTATCAAGGGATTGGTGTCTCCTTTAAGATAGTATCCTAAAGAAGAACAAGTTGGAGCATGTATGAAATGGGAGTGGGTGCTTCCAGCAAGTTGTAATGTGCCAAAGAAAAGAAATGTTAAAGCCTCTTGTAGGTAGAATCCCACAAAAAAAAATTGATGTAAAAGAGGAAGTGGGTGCTTGCCTTTACATCACAACAAATATTTGTGGTTTTCTTCCTTTATGGGTTTCCACTTATATCTGGTGTCTATATGTGTTTATTCTTATTTTGTGGTTTAATGTTATTTATATGTTATCTTTTCTATTCATATGATGTATTGTTCCTTGTCTAATAGTTCAAGTAACTATTGGAAAGAATGAATGCACTAAACTAATTCGCCCTCCCCCCCACATCTCAATATATTAAATCTTCTAACAAATAGATCCAGGATTAAGATGGATCTAGAGATCAGTTGCAATTCCTTCTATATCACGAGTGCTTTTTATGTTTCCCACATGTTCATAATTACATCTTTCTGTGTGTTCTTTTGTATTAGAGGAATTGGTGGGTGCATTCGAACACCTATTGCATCATTGCATGAAGGCATGGGAGAGAGTAGATGTCACTTTCTTCCACCCTTTAATTGTGCCCAACCACCTCACCCACATGTTCCAAAATAATGGAAAGTGGATTAAACCACTCAAACCTTTAAGGAATATTAGTCTTCATATTTCTTATGATTAGAGGAGAATTAGTATTAATTCATTTAGACTCCAATGCTTTCCAATATTCTCAAGTCTATGGATATCCATCATATTCAAGCCAAGTATAGTTTGTTATCTATTATGTATTTCTTATAATTTCTTATATCATATGTATATTAGAACATGAATTTTTGGATTTTAATTTAAGTTACAAGGTCCCATGACGACAATCTAATTTCAACTAATGCCAATTCAATCCTCCTCTACTTTGATCTTTTCTTAGCAATGAAGTGCAAATTCTTTCAAAAATAAATTTCTTTCTTCTACACCTTTTTATTTCTTTTTGGTCCCTTTCTCATCAATATAAAAAAATATGGATGGTCATATTCATCATTTAACCACTCAATTTTCCAAACTTACCACACAAATTTCCAAACTTTAATTCCAAAGTAAATTTAGATTTTTGTTTTTGAAATAAAACTAAATTTAGATTTTTGATGAAATAGAACTAGAAATAATGATCCAAATTTAAACAAGAACACAAAAAATACAAAAATACCCATATACACAGAGATGCAGCGGAAATAATACTTCATTTCATTAATGTAAAGTACTAAAATATGCTTACAAACAGAAATGGAAATCAACCAGCTAGGGTGATGGTAACTTATCTCTTAGAAGAGATGTGGTGGATACATACCTCTTAACTGTGTTACAATGAGGCTCGAAGGCCTATTTATTGTTGAGAAACAATGGAAAACCCTAAGCATCCAAAAACCTAACCTAAGAGATGAAACGTTTAACTATGGGCCCCGTTTTGGGTAAATTGGTACATCAACTTCCCAGGGTCGTAACTTTGGCATACGATCTCCGTTTGATGCGCACAATAGCTTGTTAGAAAGATATATCCAAGGAATACCACTTTGGGAAGAGAAACATTAGTCCATGGATCCATGTTGCTCACAAATTTCCCCAAAAAAACGTTGTTTAGGGCCTCAAAACGGTTCCAGAAGTTCAGGACCCGAAAAAATAGCTTAAAATAGTAAATTGCGCTACAATTAAGGAAAATAAAAAACTGAAAGAGACAGTTGTGGGGGTCCAAGTGGGATAGGTGGGTGGCCACCAAAATCCACCTGGATCATTCCTCTCCCTTTAGGAAGCAATGGTCCCCATGGCGTTGAGTTCCTCCATCTACTGAACTTGGCCCTTGGTGAGTTGTTCTGCAATCTCTGATGTGTCCAGTAATGGTGGGAAGCATGGTAGAGGGCGGTCCACATTAAAGACTCAGTGCAAGTGAAGGAATGAGGGAATGTTGTGCTCCAAAGCATTGTTCCCCACAACCTTGGTACTGGTGTAAGGACCATGTCGCTTCTTGTACTTGTCATTTTTCATAATGGAGTAGTGATATATCATCCCATTGGGTAGAGGTGCTTTGGGAGTTAGATCGAATAAATGCTTGACCTGACAGTGCAATGGTACCCCTATGGGTGGGGAGAAGATGTTCCTGTGTTCTTTCATGACCGTATCCACCTGCTACTGCTGCTGCTACGTGGAGGAACCCTTCTCAGGTGTCATGGATGTGGCTACGATCTTCCCCTTACGTTGAGAGCAAACCAAACAGAAAATAAATTTCCTAGTTTGGGAGATGATCTTATTGCCTTTCTTAGCAGAGATCAAAGAGGTCCAGTAGATGGGGCTACCTCCCGTATCCAGTATAATGAATTACCCAAAGTAATAATAATAGCGTGAGGCCTTGACTCATACAAAGCATGTCGCCTCCATAAGTATGGTTGGCCTAATAGTACATCACAAACATCAAGAGGTGAAACATCACATAATACCTCATGGCTTGATACTGTAGGGAAGGTGACACTGCTGGCGGACTTGGAGATCTCATCCTTGGTGAAGCCACTCGATATTGTATGGCTGCAGGTGTGGTGTAGTTGGTAGGCCCAACCGCTTCACTACCTCTGCTGAAATGAGGTTCTTTTGGCTCCCAATGTTAACAATGAATTGCAGTGGTGAACCCTTCACCAACATTTGTGAGTGGAAAAGAAGCTCTCCCTCCTCTCAATCTTCAGGCTCATTCTTCTAGACCTTGGTTGTTAGGACTTGCGGTTCGTGCGACGGGCAGGGCGACTCCACCATGCGAAGTGTGTGCGAAACATGAAATGAAATGAACCTTGGGCGAGTTTATAAGGTGTTGGGCGAGTTGAGGGGGCGGTCCCGTGAGTTGGGCGGGCCGACCATCCTCCGGGCGAGACAACACATTATGAACGAGTGGGCCGGGCGTTTGGTGTGGGTCGGCCGGGTGACACAACCCGCCACCCACCCGTATATATTGGAGGGTGTTTGGAGGAAAACGACCATCGAACATTCAATCAACAAGTTCGAACATGGAGTTCTGAAGTGCGTGGATGAGCCCGCACGACGGGCGGAACTCGGGTGAGAACTCGTTCAGAAAAGTCGTTTGGACAGTCGTTCGGGAAAATTGTTCGGACGGTCGTTCGGGAAGCTCGTTCGGACAATAGTTCAGGAAAGTCGTTTGGACAGTCGTTCAGAAAACTCGTTCGGGCAGTCGTTCGAAAAAGTCGTTCAAGAAAGTCGTTCAGAAAAGTCGTTCAAGTAGGTCGTTCAGACAATCGTTCGGGTAGGTTGTTCAGGCAGGTCGTTCCGACAGTCGTTCGGGCAGGTCGTTCAGGCAGGTTGTTTGGACAGTCATTCGGGCAGGTCATTCGGGAGGTCGTTCGGGCGACCCGGGCGAGGTCGTGTGGCGACCCAGGTGAGGTTGTCCGTGTGACCCAGGCGAGGTTGTGTGGCGACCCGGGTGAGGTCGTTCGGGCGAACCAGGTGAAGTCGTGTGGCGACCCGGGTGAATTCGTGCGGCGACTTGGGCAAAGTTGAACTGGTGAACGAGTGGACGTGCGAATGGGCAGCTGGGTGAGGGTGCGCCGTGCACGGCAAAACGGTGAAGTGTTGAAGTGTTGAAGTGTTGAGATTGTGAACGGAGGTGTGTCTCGGGCAGAGGCACCCATGTGTGGCGACTTGGAGGCGCGCCCAAGTTGGGCAAACAACACGATCGTGCAACAAGGTGAACGAAGGGTTGGTGAGTCATGCGGCGACCGTGCGGAGGTGCCGACGAGCTGGCAACCAAGTTTGCCGAAGTTGTGAAAAATTAGCTAAGTGTAAATTTGGGGTTTCCCAAGATTTAACTTGTGCATTATAAAAACGAAAGATTGTATAATATATTGTTGGGCAGACTCATATTGCAGGGAGTTGCCCCTCCCTTTATACTGTTGCATTTTTCTTATATAATGTTGTGGATAATGAATGTGTATGGGTGTTCATTGGTATAAAGGCACATAACACAATAATACTTGGTTGAGAATCACAAACTAAGTAGGAGAAAGTGAATTTAGGCGTAGTCCATGTGCACGAGTATTGTTAAAAAGAAAGTGTTCAGTGGTGCCGCACCTCGCCGGCACGGTTGAAAGACCACCATAGGCTTGGGGGCGTGACATTGGTAGTGGAACCAGCGGTGCTAGGCTCCGCATCAATGATTTGCTTCCCTTTGTCATTCCCCTTTTTTGCTTTTGACTTAGGGTCAAAACATGCATCTAATTCGGAAGCCTTCAACTCAGCCACCAGTGACTGCTTGGTCTGACACTTAATTGTGTTGTAAGTGGGGCTCTTATGGAACTCACACTACTTTCCTGTGTCCTTCTTTGACTTCGTGGTGTTTTTCTTTTCTTGAGGCTTCGACGGGTTGTCTTGGGTCACCCTGCCTTGGCTTTATCCTTTGTTCTTCAGATTCACAAATCCAAAATCTCGCTTCTTTTGTTTAAACTTCTGCTTGATTTTGACAGTGTATCGGTACACCGTGCCGAGAGAGGAGATGTTCAATAAATCCATCTCGTCCTACATGTACTTGTGTAGGCAGCCATGGTACTTGAGTACCAAATACAACTCAGAGTCCTTGATACCCAACTGCGTGCGAAGGGTATGAAAAATGTTTGTGAACTCTGGCACATCTTGGTCACTTCCCTACCACAGCTTGGTCCACTTTATGTATTTGTCCTCATAGCTTTTGACAGGGTAGTACTACTCCTTGATGGCATCTTGGAATGAATTCCAAGTTGGTGCGGTTGAAAATAGTGAGCTTGTACTTTCATCTTTCTGCTCGCAGTACATTTCCCACTAGTCCTTGATGTGGGGGGTTTCTCTAAGAAGAGCGAAAATAATCTTTTTCCGACTGGAAAAATCATGAACAGAAACCATCTAACAGATTTAACGATTTATCTATGGCATCTACGTCTATTTGACCCTCGAATATGGGGATTTCAAAATTAACTTGTACCTTAAAGGGTGTGGCATTTCTAGAGTAGCTGTTGGAAGCCAATGCATCGCCTCTGGGTAGCTGCTGAAGGATCTTGGGTGAAGTTTTCCATCATTGCGTTCCTTTTTCGCTCGAGGGCTTCTTCGAGCAAGATTTTGATAGGATCTCCTGCCCTCTCGTCTTTCTTTTCATTCGCCATGGGTGGTCATCAGGATTTGCAAGGCTGGTCTTGCAAAGGTTCGACCAATTCAATCTCTAACTCCTTATATCCTGACCTTGTTGGGGACATGCAAAGAAAAACAGAGAAAAAGCAGACCACTCTGATACCACTGATTCATATTTAAATAGGAACACAACAAAATACAAAAATACCCATATACAAAGAGATGAAATAGAAATAATAATACATTTCATTAATGCAAAGTATTGAAATATGCTTACAAATAGAAATGGAAATCAACCAGCTAGGGTGATGGTAGCTTATCTCTGAGAAGAGTTGTGGTGGCTACATGCCTCTGAACTATGTTACAGTGAGGCTCGAGGGCCTATTTATTGTTGAAAAAAATGGAAAACCCTAAACATCCAAAAACCTAACCCTAGGAGATGAAACGCCAAACTATGGGCCTCGTTTTGGGTAAATTGGTACATCAACTTCCTGAGGTCGTAGCTTTGGCATACAATCTCCGTTTGATGTGCACAATAGCTCGTTAGAAATATCTATCAGATGACTACTACTTTGGGAAGAGAAACATAGGCCCATGGACACATCTTACTCCTAAATTTCCCAAAAAACGTCGTTTAGGGCCTCAAAATGGGTATGGAAGTTCAAGACCCGAAAAACTACTAAAAATAGTAAATTGTGCTACAATTAAGGAAAATGAAAAACTAAAGAGACAATTGTGGGGGTCCAAGTGGGATAGGTGGGTGGCCACCAACATCCACCTGAATCAAATAAAAGGATGTTAATTTTATTACATGATAGCAATAATAATAATAATTTACTTTAAATATGAGTTAGTCATGGAAAAAATGTCTATTTAGTTATTTTGTAACTAGAAAATAATGTGGGCCATTGGTCCATAATAGAATTGGAGGAGGGAAGGATCATATTTCCATTGAGTTCTGAGAGTTACATTTTACTTTATTTGTTTAGATGCTTCATATCGGCTCCACTGCATTTTGATATTTTGACACTAGTGGTACTTTTATTTATATTAGAAAAATAGTTTTTATGTAATGTGGAGGCTTTTTGCTTGTGCATTTTGAGTAACACTTATGTTTTTTTTGCTTCTACTCAATATCCCTGTGTTTTTTTGCTTCACTGTGGGCTCATAGTTTTCAGGAATGCTTAATGCTTAATACATCTACCACTGTAAATTTTTATTGACTTACTAAAAATTTCAATTTTTCTCTCAAAATTAAACTAGAAAATAATGAAATATATATATATATATTGTAAATTATGAATGAACTAGAAAAATAATGCTTTTATACACCAAAAAATAACATGTGCTCTATACTCTGACATCCCACTGCTAGGTAAATGTGTCACTTAAGCATAAAATAAGTGACAACAAAAAAATAAAAAAATTATTTCAAATAAAACAACAAAAAAAATCAAATATTATATCAGGAATATTTAAAAAAACAATTTACATTAAAAAAAACTAAACATAAATCCATTTTAAATCATATTATTAATTTAAATTATCATAATATTAATTTTTTTTATATAACATGAAATTGAATCATAAACAATTTTATCCTACCCCACCTACCTTACAAACCCTAAAATATAAAATAAATGTAAGTAAAAAATGACATGTTCAAATCCTACCCCTCCTACCTTACAAACCCTTGAAAATATAAAATAAATGTAAGTAAAAAATGACATGTTCAAATCCCTAGTGGTAGGTTGCTTCGATGTGCCCATATGTTGGGACAAGACACTACACTACGCCATTCGCATAGAAGTATAATGATACCAAACCCGGAGCTGTTGTAGATTTCTGTGATAAACCAAAGTTTGGTTTCGTTAACCATCATTATCATCCATAAAATATATATATATATATATTTTTTATTTAATGAATTTAATATTAAAATAAATTTATTGAAAAACTCTCCGCCATCTAAAAACCATCGAATGTCTCATGCAAACATCGTCGTGAAAATGATAATTTTGATAAAAAAAATTGTTATTTCCAAAATTTTGGCCTCGTAAATAGATTTTTATGTTTAGTGAATTTAATTTTAAAATAAATTTATAGAAAAACTTCCCCACCATCTAAAAACAACCGAATATATCAGGCAGACACTGTCGTGAAAATGTTAATTTTGATAATAAAAAAAATGTTATTTCCAAAATTTTGGCCTCGTAAATAGATTTTTAAAGTAAAAATTCATGGCAAAACAATTTCAGCTATTCATCAAAATTCCTGCCCCATTCATCAAGAAAATCCGGTGGGACAACCTCCTGTTTTGAAGCTGGAGATCTGGTGGACGGTGACAGATCTCACCAAGAAAGAAATTAGTAGATTATATATAAAGCATGGTGCTTGTAGATTTATTTCTAAACTACAAGAGTGCTACTGTGTGTCTGCACAAGATTTGGGAAGAGTACTGATTTGTGAAGAGTGGTTTTTTTTGTTATTCATTGCTCAGTTGGATTCTCTTTCTTCTGAGAGTGAGGAGGAAGAGAGAAAATGAAGCAGGCTGCTCTTGCCATCTTAATGCTGCTCATGTTTTCGTCTTCATGTATGTATCTATTTATATTTATGATCAATGTCCAAGTTTTTGAAATCAAAATGAAATGATCAGCATATTAGATCTATTGTTTTTTCACAAAGATTAAATGTAATTTATGAAAACCACCTTTCCATAAGCAGCTGAGGCGGCGAGGTGGCAGCCAGCTTCTCTGGTGAAAGAGGCGACGTGGCAGCCAGCTTCTCTGGTGAAAGAGTCCAACAACATAAATATGAAGCAGAAAGATAAACATTTCTACAAAATGACTGTAGTAAATCCGAGCTTCATGAACCAGAAAGATAAACATTTCTACAAAATGACTCTAGTAAATCCGAGCTTCCAGACTGAAAACATGAATATGAATATGGTGGAGACGAAACACATGGCATATGGGTGTCCGAACCTATATGCTTGTACTCACCATTGTGAACTCATTAATTTCTCCTCGGGTTTCTGCAACCTGCATGGCAAATGTATGTGCGTGTAACGTCCTTCAGGGATCTCCACTAAATAAATGAAGAGCGAGAAGATATGAATGTCTGGTTATACGAACACTCTGCAAAAAGGAGTTCGTTTGTACTGTGTTTTTCTCTTTTTCTTAAATAAATTTTGTTCCACTTTGCAGCTCTCTGTATCTGAAAGAACGCTTGTTAGATCTGGCTGGATCATTGGTTATGCGGGGTTAATTTAATTTATTTTTTTAATTATGGTAAATGAGTAATAAGATGGAGTAATATGGACAAAGAAACATTTATTCTACATATTATTAATAACCTTTTGAATCTAAATTTAAATCATCTATTATTTTTGAAGGCTTTAGCAGTGACTACATGTTCTCAATACCGTTTTTGGTTAAACTCAGTAAAGGGTCCTTATTTTAATCACCATTCATGGCCATTATTATTGGAAATACAATTTATTACAACGCATGAGTAAAAGGTTACTGCAAAACTTTGCATATACAACTAGAAATTCATTGAAAATGTTTTTCAAGCTCCATTTATTTCTATTAATTGGAAATATAAAATCAGTTATTCATAATGCAATCGAGAACAACGAGAAATTAATTGAATTTCTTTTGTGAAACTCTTTTTATTTGTAGAAATTAGAAAATATAAAATTTGTTTATTTTTAGAAATTGGAAAATATAAAATTTGTTATTCATATTGCAAGCAAGAAGTCCACGTTAAAGATTTTATTATTCCTGTGAAAAAAAATCGAGTGCAAGTTTTACGCTATATTATAGTCTCTCGCTGGAACATATTAAAACTGTTGCGCTCCCCGCTGTGTTAATCTAAAGCTCCCTATATGTTTCATGGATCCGTTAAAGTTCCTAGCTGTGTTAATTTAAAGCTACTTATATGTTTCATGGATTTGTTAAATTTAGCAATGTGTCTGATTACTAACACCTGCAGGTTTTGGTATAACGGCAATCGTGACTTCAACAAGTGGTATCAGAGCCAAAGGTCTCGAGTTCGAAACACACCTGGCTCGCGTTGAGGGGGAGATTGTTGCACTCCCCGTTAATGGCCATGTTAATCCAACGCTCCCTGTGTGCAAGGCTCCCTGTGTGTTTCATGGAGACGCCGTGTTAATCCAACGCTCCCTGTGTGTTTCATGGATCTATTAAATGTGTGTGTGTGTTTCATGGATCAACGCTCCCTGTGTGTTTAATACGAAACACTCCCTTCGTGTTTCATGGATCTATTAAATCTAGCAATGTGTCTGGCCATTAATCCAACGCTCCCTGTGTGCAAGGCTCCCTGTGTGTTTCATGGAGACGCCGTGTTAATCCAACGCTCCCTGTGTGTTTCATGGATCTATTAAATGTGTGTGTGTGTTTCATGGATCCATTAAATGTGTGTTTCATGGATCAACGCTCCCTGTGTGTTTAATACGAAACACTCCCTTCGTGTTTCATGGATCTATTAAATCTAGCAATGTGTCTGGCCATTAATCCAACGCTCCCTGTGTGTTTCATGGAGATGCCGTGTTAATCCAACGCTCCCTGTGTGTTTCATGGATCTATTAAATGTGTGTGTGTGTTTCATGGATCCATTAAATGTGTGTTTCATGGATCAACGCTCCCTGTGTGTTAGGCTCCCTGTGTGTTTCATGGAGACGCCGTGTTAATCCAACGCTCCCTGTGTGTTTCATGGATCTATTAAATGTGTGTGTGTGTTTCATGGATCAATGCTCCCTGTGTGTTTAATACGAAACACTCCCTTCGTGTTTCATGGATCTATTAAATCTAGCAATGTGTCTGGCCATTAATCCAACGCTCCCTGTGTGCAAGGCTCCCTGTGTGTTTCATGGAGACGCCGTGTTAATCCAACGCTCCCTGTGTGTTTCATGGATCTATTAAATGTGTGTGTGTGTTTCATGGATCCATTAAATGTGTGTTTCATGGATCAACGCTCCCTGTGTGTTTAATACGAAACACTCCCTTCGTGTTTCATGGATCTATTAAATCTAGCAATGTGTCTGGCCATTAATCCAACGCTCCCTGTGTGTTTCATGGAGACGCCGTGTTAATCCAACGCTCCCTGTGTGTTTCATGGATCTATTAAATGTGTGTGTGTGTTTCATGGATCCATTAAATGTGTGTTTCATGGATCAACGCTCCCTGTGTGTTTAATACGAAACACTCCCTTTGTGTTTCATGGATCTATTAAATCTAGCAATGTGTCTGTTTAATAATACTTGCAACGCTCCCTGTGTGTTTCATGGATCCATTAAATTTAGCAATGTGTCTGTTTATTAAATCTAGAGCTCCCTGTGTGTTTCATGGAGACGCTCCCTGTGTGTTTCATGGATCCATTAAATCTAGCAATGTGTTTGTTTACTAATACTTGCAACGCTCCCTGTGTGTTTCATGGATCCATTAAATTTAGCAATGTGTCTGTTTATTAAATCTAGAGCTCCCTGTGTGTTTCATGGAGACGCTCCCTGTGTGTTTCATGGATCCATTAAATCTAGCAATGTGTCTGTTTACTAACACCTGCAACGCTCCCTGTGTGTTTCATGGATCCATTAAATTTAGCAATGTATCTGTTTACTAACACCTACTCCAACTCCCTGTGTGTTTCATGGATCCATTAAATCTAGCAATGTGTCTGTTTACTAACACCTGCAACGCTCCCTGTGTGTTTCATAGATCCATTAAATCTAACAATGTCTCTGTTTACTAACACCTGCTCCAACAAAAACCACACATCTTTGCTTTAATACGATACACAGATACCTATTTTTGTTGGGACGTCTCGTTAATGGTGTCATGAAGAGCACAAAAATGGAAGAGATTTGGCCACGATTGCTTCAAATGTGTTCTGGAGGAAAAAAGCCTGCGTTAATTGGTGGTCTAAGGTGAACGAGACGACCAGAGCTGAAGCATTTAAGCTTTTCGTTGCAAAGGTGGTCAAATTTGAGGTAAATAAACTTGTTCAAGGTACAAAAATTTCAAAGACAGAAATGCACATCAACATTTTGGGTAACAAAACATTGCTGGCAGATAAATACACTGCAGCATTGAAAGTAAGAAATGTGCCAAACGTTTCATTATGTGACAATGACTTTACATATCACCCTTTTTCTAATTATGAATGCAAAACACGTTCATGCACCAAACACACGGGTTTGAATATTCTCCTAGAACTTTCAGCAGGTTAAGTTCATTTCCTGGGAATTGAAATCGCCAAGCGGTTTTAAACTGTTCTTCAATTTGGAGGATTTGGGATGAAATTGGTTCCATCAGCAGAAAGTGACTGGAATTAGGTCTGATTTAGGGTATTGAGGGTGGGTGGTTTGAAGAGATTGTTGTTCTGTTTTTCATGCAACGTTTCCACACAGTTTTCATGGTGGAATGGATGTCTGGATTGTTACCATTTTCAAATCCACTACTATAATATAATGAATCTTGTTATAATCACCATACATTTATTCTGATGATCGATTTTATGATAAAAAATATAATGTCCTGCAGGGTTCTCTGGACAATTTCACATTTAGCTGGTTGTATGTCAGGGCTCTACTCTGCAAATTCAAGGTTTTGGCCTTAGGCCGGGGATCTCCCTACCCTACTTGGTTTATCACTTCCTCAAACAATTGAGGAGCTCGCCATTCCTACCATGTATGATTTCAGGCCTATTCGAGCAGACTAGGAGGTAATCTTCGATTGAAATTGCAATATCTTTCCTCCTTACCATTTTCACTCTGCATTCCATGTTTTTTTTCATTCCATTCTTTGGCTGTTGATTTTCTTTTATTGAGGTAGGATTTCTGAGGTTGTGGTTTTAGTCTTTCTCTTAATTTCCTCATTCACGTCCTCATTCACATGAACGTGCACCCACGACTTCGGTTTTGTAGCCATGGCAGACTGTTCAGCAGCTAGAGGGACCAGAAGTCTGGTTTTGGCAACGGTGCAGTAGAGTGGAAATTGTGGGGCAATGACCCACAAGACATTCAAACTCTGAAATACAAAGTTAACCTCTTAATTTGAATTTATATGTGTGTCTGGAGTTGGGATAACAGGTATCCATTTTCAGTGATAACTATTGTGAGGTAATTTCCCCCGACAATGAGCAATTTCCATCCATTTCCCTGCAATGTCTTTGATACATCATGTACATCCTATGTTTCCATGGAAGGCTACCCTAGTGATTTGGAGAAATATGCAGGCACCTTTGTGTTAATTCTTGCCATTAATGCACTTGACTTGATTTCCATTCCTTGATATAGGGATTCACCCCACGTTCTATATTCTTGACAGCTCCCACATTCCTTGGTTCCTAAACAAATACAAGAAACATTAGGGAAAATATTTCTATTTGGTCTCTATTGCAGTTGCAAACTGAGATTCTGAACCAAATCATGTTCAACATTATTTATATTTCATCATTATTTATATACTCCAGGTTGCATGCTTGCTTTTTCTTTTTTGATTAAAGTAATACTTATTAAACGGTACTTTTTCATGATCTTCAATTGGAATAGGAATAGGAATATCGCCTTCCTTATTTAGTTGGAAATGTTTTCATTTTTGTATCTGGAATATGTTAAAGATAACAATTCTGAGAAACTACAAATATTCTTGCTAAGCATGCTGAGATCAAAACTATTGTACATTTTGAATGACTTGGTCTTCAATTGAAATAGAAGTGTGGACTTTACAACCACATGGCATCTTGTGAAACTGCTTGTCGCTTGCTGCAAATTATCTGTTTTCATGCATTTTGATTTTAATGAGATATAAGGAACATAATACTGAGATTGGTGTGTATATCTCGTTAGATGCATTCACGTCTATAGAAAGTTGATTGTGAGAGTGATTATTTCAGGATTGAACTTGTGATTAATACTATTCATGAACAATTTGGTCAATGTGCTCTTCATAAAGGAAGCATCTGTGTGAGAACGGAATGATATTAGAATGGTTTCAAGGTGTTTTTATCTCACTAATTCTCTATTAACATCAGCTAAATGAAATCGATCTCTTATTTTCTAAACACTGTATCAGCGAAATGAAATCGATCTCTTATTTTCTAAACATTGTTTTTTATTTAAAGATTTTTAAAGTTTGAATTATATTTTGGGGTTAATGCTGCCAGGGTGTACCATATCCTTCACTCCCAAGACACAGTCTACAACAAACCAAGACATGTTGAACTATACTATTCTAGCTGGTGCATTCGAGCAGGTATTTTCTATTGCATTCTTTGGTGATTTTTCCGCAACAAATTTTGTTTATAGTCTTAAATCGTCAGATCCATGTACTTACATATTTTGTTGTTTAAATTTTCCGTTATATTTTGATAGTGGAATCAAGGAAAGGAGATGGACAATTGTCTGCGTGTGAGGTGATCCTATTTCATCCCGAAGACATGGGAACACCATGTGAGATTGCAAAGATTGGAGTCCGCTAAGGAATGTGGGGAGCTGTCAAAAATATAGAACGTGGGGTGAATGCCTATATTAAAGAATGGAAATCAACTCCTCCATTGTCAAGAACTGCATTAATGGCAAGCATTAACACAAAGGTGCCTACAGATTTCTCCAAATCATTAGGGTTGACTTCCATGGAAACAGAGGATGTACATGATGTATCAAAGACATTGCAGGGAAATGGATGGAAATTGCTCATTGCTGGAGAAAATACCCTCGCAACAGTTACCATTGAACATGGATACCTGTTATCCCATCTCCAGATGAAGAGGTTAACTCTGTATTTCAGAGTTTGAATGTGTTGTGATCGAAAACATCTCTGTCAAAAATATCCAAGGAAAAGCTAAGCGGAGAGGAGAAAGAAGATTTACTTATACGAAGCTTTTTCATAAGGGAGAAATTTGGTTAATGTGCTTCTTCATAAAGGAAGCATTTGTGTGACAACAAAATGATATTAGAGTGGTTTCAAGGTGTTTTTATTTAACTAATTCTCTGTTAACATTAGTGAAATGAAATCGATCTCTTATTTTCCAAACATTTTGTTTTATTTAATAGATTTTTAAAGTTTGGTTTATATTTTGGGATTAATGCTGCCATGGTGTACCGTATCCTTCACTCCCAAGACACAGCAAACCAAAACGTGTTGAACTATACTATTCCAGCTGGTGCATTCGAGCAGGTACTTTCTATTGCATTCTTTGGTGATTTTTCTGCAACAAATTTTGTTTATAGTCTTTAATTATCAGATCCTTGTATTTACATATTTTGTTGTTTAAATTTTCCTTTATATTTTGATAGTGGAAGCAAGGAAAGGAGATGGACAATTTTATGCCTGTGAGGCAATCCTATTTCATCATGAAGGCATGGGAATCCCATGGGAGATTGCAAAGACTAGAGTTCGCCAAGGAATGTGGGGAGATGTCAAGAATATAGAATGTGGGATGATTGCCTATATTAAGGAGTGGAAATCAAGTCTTCCAGTGTCAAGAAGTGCTTTAATGGCAAGAATTAACACAAAGGTGCCTGCAGATTTCTCCAGATCATTAGGGTTTCCTTCCACGTAAATAGAGGATGTACATGATGTATCAAAGACATTGCAAGTAAATGGATGGAAATTTCTCATTGTTGGGGAAATTACCCTCGCAACAGGTTACCATTGAAGACGAATACCTTTTATCCCACCTCCTGACACAAATATAAATTCAAATGATAGGTTAACCCTGTATTTCAGACTTTGAATGTCTTGTGATAAAAAATGTTGGGGATTTTTCTGGTAAAATCCCAAAAACAAACAAACAAACTGTACAGAGCAGTGCTCTGTTTTCTCCTCAGGATCTTTTGCACAGGGAAGCCCCAAAATTTTTTTATGAACAAAGCAGAGTTTCACAACCAACATAAACTTGTATTAATTTATAAGCTGCCTGATACAATTGTCTTCCTCTCTCAGAGGGATTCACCAAAAACTTTCACCAAAAACAAAATTACCCTGCCTCTGTTACAAATGATTTTTACACCACTGTGTAAAAATCTTCATTCACATTTACTGCTGTTAAAAGAGCTTTTACATTTACTGTTGTAGAATAAAATTCACATTCACCCCTGTGTGAAATTTTTCATTACATTAGAAATGCTCGGGATTTCACATTTCATATTCAAATAAAAAAAAACTACACTGGCTTCCCATTCGTTTCAAAAAACCAATACAAGCACCTGTAAGAAGGAATCCAAATTTCATTCACTGTCGGGAGTCTTTTTCATTTTTACACTGGTGTGTTTCTCCTGTTCTTTTTCACTTCTGCGAACCTTCTTCCTCTCATCCCGTTTGCAATACTAATACAAAGTCAACACACCCATCCAAAACTATATGGCGTGCATACTATATGGTTAACCAAAAAAAATTACATGCCGTATGAAAACATTAAAAACTTTACCTAAGACTATGACAAAAGCATTAAATGTATTAAATGAAACGTGCGGTAAAAGTAAAAA
>APFE031663422.1:75458-106387 GCA_000404065.3 Pinus taeda | reverse complement strand
ATATGTTTCCTCCAAAAATTAGTCTGAGTTTTTATCCCTAAATATATTCTTCCTTATTTGAACAGGTCACAGGCCAGGAAGTGTCTACCATGATTCGATATGGGCAGAACAGTATCATTTTTCTGATTAATAATGGAGGATACACTATAGAGGCTCAAATTCATGATGGACCATACAATGTTATAAAGAATTGGAACTACACCGGTTTAATAGATGCCATTCATAACGGTGAAGGGAAATGCTGGACTGTCAAGGTATTTAAGTAGCTTAGCCGACCCTTTTACAGGGGCTTCTTGTTTCTTTTGTGATATGAAATTATTTGTGAATAAGGTATTGTGTTAGCATGGTTGCTTGTCCTTTTTGCCGTAGGCGAAAGGCCACTTTTTAACTAACTCTTTTTTCTTGAAACATAACTGGCGGGAGTTTTTTGTTTTTTTTTTGTTTTTTTGGATAATTTAGTAGTTGGTAAAATTGGATATTATCTTTTTTACCATGTTTTAAATTTTAGGGGACATTTTTGGTTTCTTGGAGTAGGCTCTTCCACTTTAGTGAAGTCTCTGCTCTTGCTAAGTGGTTACAGGCTGTTTGATATACTCATGGTCTTATAGTTGCTTCTTGTGATAATGCTAATGAGTAGGCTCCCCCACCTTTCTGGAGTCTTCATTCTTGTTAAGTTATAAATTCCTAGTATATCTGGCTTACACACTGTTGGATATACTCTTAGTGTTTTAATTACAACAGTTAGATAAATATACCCTTGGTGTTATAATTGCAACAACTAAATGAATATTCTTTTGATATTGAATATACTCTTAGTATTATAATCACAACAAGTAGATATACTCTTGATATTGGATATATACTTTTTGTGTCATAATCACAACAACTAAATCAACAACTAAATTTAATCTTTAGGCCTCTCCCAAATTACTCCAACCAGCAAAAGAAAAAAATAAAAGAAAAACTTATCTTCAGTAGACTAGGACTAGACTTAAAGAGACGTCCCTTTTAATTGTTCAGAACTTATCCTTCTTGAGGAATCTGTCATGCTCTTGACGTTACAAACAGATCTGTCAGGGGCAGGGCGGCAGTAATTCTTGCTGGAACCTTTTTAATTGTTACTTTCACTAGCTGTTTCTGTGCTTCTCAGCCCATTGAGGGACCAGTAAAACAAGAAAATATCTTGCGCTGAATTAGTCCATGCTGCTGAAATTTTCTCAAACAAATTAGAATGATCTTAATCTGCTGGTTTCTTTTGTTGATTCTTGTCAGGGTGTTTTTCTGTTCTCGTCATTCCAACATGGTTTTATATCATGCCAATGCTTCGGAAAATGTGGAATTCTTTTCCAGAATGACCCTATTAGTCTGTTTTTGTTCAAACATCTCAAACAGGATCTCTCAATGCTGGTTTCTTTTGTCGATTCTTTCGATGGGAGTTTTATGTTCTTGTCAGCTCTCCCTGGTTTAGTATCATGCCAACACACCAGAGAATGCAGATGTCCCAATTACTCTTTTGCTGAAATTTCTCCAGCATGATCTTACGCTCCAGGATTTTTTTTTATTCTTATTATGGAAATATTTTGTTCTTCTCAACTCTGCATGGTTTTGTATCATGCTATCAATACTTCAGAAAATGTGGACCTTTTTCCAGGGTGCCAGTGGCCATTTATCTGTACAAAGTATTTGTTTTATTATTTAAAAGCACCGCTTCTTTCTGTGCAGGTTAAAACGGAAGAAGAGGTTGTAGAGGCTATTGAAACTGCCCTGGGACCCAAAAAGGATTGCTTATGCTTCATTGAAGTTATTGTACACAAGGATGACACGAGCAAAGAGTTGCTTGGGTTGGGGTCCAGAATCGCAGCAGCAAACAGCAGGCCACCGAAAACACCAAATCCTCAGTAGGGAGGCTTTGAAAAGACCAGCAATTGGAAGCAATTTCTGCAACTCGTTATTGGGATGTCAATGTTTTTCTTTCGTCTTGTAGGATTATATGTTCTGATCACCCTATATAGCTGAGTTTGATTTTCTTTAGATCTGAGGTCGAGGTGTGGCCCTTCACTAGGCATACAGCGGCTACTCCTTGTGCTTGGGTAGCATGTTTAGTGTCCAGCTTTGCTACAGAAGTCTCGGTTTTTTTTAGCACTCGGAATAAAATAACAATAACAAGTATTATTGGTTATGGTTTTTAGATGATAATAATAATAATAAAAAGTTAAATTTATAATTTAGTTAATTTTTTATGATTTTTTATTTATTTTTAAAGGTTTTTAATGTTTATTATGGATTGATGTTTATTTACTGGCCATTTAGTTTATAGTGTTGCATTAGTTAGTAGTAAATGAATTGTTTTGGAGTGAATAATCTTATGTTCATGGATAGAGTTTATAAGATATTTTGGCACCAATTTTTTTGTGAATATGTATGTTGATATTGTGTGTAAGTCTTTTAGGTTAATGTGATAGACACACTTTTTTCACTTTAATACAAATGTAATTAATGATTTTGGTGTAATGTTTTGTTTGTTATTTTTGGCTTATGTGCATTAGATCTAATTGAGCCTAAAGATTCATTCTATAGCCCTATGAGAGGATGTGTGAGTTTGTTTTTGTTCAATATGGAGTTTACACATGTCCCTTTTAAAATAAAAATAAAATATGTTCTAAATAGAAAAATAATATAGGTTATAATGACCATGTTATGATGGTTGAAGAAAAGAAAGGGAGATATGCACATGCACAGGGCGAAAACCCTAGCCATCATGGCGAACCCTAACTAAACCACAGGCGTTGCCTCTCCCATGGCGGTTCGAGCCTGACCGCCTAACAGCTGACGTGCTATTTTTTCACTGCTGTCCTCCAAGCATCAGATCGACACCATCATCCCTCCTTCTGCGATTTCTATAAGTTTTGTTACGGTGTGCCGTTCATTCCTCCCGACAAAAACACCCTCCGTTTGCTGGCGGTTTCGAGACCATGGAAGGGGCAGACAAAACAAAGGACCCTCCACATCACGAGGTCAACCGAAGCTCTTTTCGTGCCGTGTCAATTCTGGGACAATCTGTTGTTTCCAGACGCCCTTTGTCATCCTCCTTCCCTGTGCTTGGAAGATCATCTTCCTTAGTCCCCCATCCCCCTCCTACTCACCTTGACTATGCCCAGGGGCTGGACTACCCACTCCTCTCCCTAGATACACTGAACCTACTGGGTTCCTGCCTGCAAGCATCGCCTACCTTCGATGCACCCCCTCCACAGCTCCCTCATGTCTCCGTCCCACCTGGATTTGCTACTGCCCCTCGTTCAACACCTGAGCCTTTCCCTCCTAACCCTCTTCTCTCTGTCGGCCCATCAAAACCTTCTCAGACAAACCCTAACCCTAGCACCCCCATCCATTCCGGCTCTTTCAGCTCCCCTATCCCTACCCCCAAATCCACCCCCTCCAACTCGTAGACTATTAACCAAGGCATCTGAGGTCTACTAAAAGACTACCCGATGACCAGACGCTCCGACAAGCAGAAAAAGGGGTGCTGTCTCAGGGTAGGAGATAGGGACATCACGCTGGCTCTGGACGAGGATCTCACAATGGGTGAGGTAGATAACACTGCAAAGAGGGTTTTGGTTAGGCATGTTCAAGGTCGGTTTTACTCTGTAGAAAGGTTGCACCTTTGGACGGAGGAAATATGGGGCTCCCTCCTCAAAGAATTACCCATTATCCATGTACTAGCGAGGGGTTGGTTCGCTCTTTGTTTTCACCGGGAGGAATACACGGACTGGATTCTCTCGAGGTTCTGGCACATTGAAATGGCGTCAGTCCTGCTAAAGCGTTGGGACCCTTTGTTCGATCTAGAGCATGAACAGTTGGGGGTAGGCCCTATTTGGGTTCAGCTTCCAGGACTCCCTTTGCAATATTCGACCCCCACCATCTTTAAGCATATTGGAGACGCATTGGGGACCTACATGAACCACGACTAGACCTTCAAATCGATTGGGATTATGACCATGACCTGCATATTGGATCATTTGGACGCTTGCGCTCGGCTGGAGGAGAAGATAACCTTACTCTGGCATCATTCCGCCTGCAAACAAAACCTAGACTATGAAGGTGTGCCCTTTTGGTGCAGACAACGCCACAAAGTTGGCCACCTTTATAAATATTGCCCCCTCCTCATGAATTCTCCTACAGCAGCTAAGGGACCGATGCACAGGTAATCCGAAGAGCCAATGGTGGATGTGCTACCCCCAGATCTGGAAGGTACAAAGGAAGAAGCCGGGAATAACTCCAGTGCATCCCATAAGCGGCCTCTGTCTCCTCCAAAGACCAGATCCAAATCTGCGGCGGAAGCTACACCTTCTTCAGGTACTGCCTCTACTCCCAATTCCTTTGTCTTGCATTTCAATCAATTATCTGTCTTTGTGGTTTTGTCTGCTCCCCCCATTTATGATTATACGGCCCCTATTTCCTACACTATTGCTCCCCCTTAGCCTATTTTCACTACCACTCCCCTGTCAACTACTGGATTGGACATACTCCCTTTGCCATCTAAATTCATCTCCCTGGGCCCTTATGCCTATAATCTCCGCCCCCGTAGGCAAGCCACTCCAAATGCAATGGGACTGGGCATAACTCTTGGAACCATTGACCATAAGCCCTCTCGAGGACGCCCCTCCAAATTATCCAAAGCAATTAAAATAGTAAGGGATGATGTTGCCCAAGGATGTCAAAATACCATTAATTGGGTGCTTAAAGCATCAGACACCCCAGGCAAGGTTTCCAGATGAAATGGCTCTCCTTTAACTGTCGGGGCTTGGCCAGCCCACAAAAAAAACTGGCCCTCAAAATACTTTTGAGCTGTGAACCTTGTGACATCATTTTCCTTCAAGAGACCTTGGGACCCTCTAAACAGATTGTAAATATTCTTCTGGACATCATGCCCGGTTGGTACTTTCAAGTTATGGATGCCGCTGGTGGGTCTAGGGGTCTCGCCCTCAGAATCAATCCCGAACCATCAAGGTGATTGCCTCTTGGGGTGGAGTGGGTTTCTTGAGCATGGACCTTATAGCAGTGGCCATGAGCAAACAGATCCATATAATAAATATTTATGCCCCCTACCAAAATAGGATACACTTTTGGAATCATCTCTTGGATAACTCGATGATCACTTCCTCAACCATTTTGGGGGGTGACCTAAATTTCACCATTGGTTATGAAGAGTCCTGGGGTCATCACTCACAATTGGACTCCTTCTCGGACCAGCTGAGCTCATTGCTAGAACAACATGGACTCATAGATGTTCCCATGAATAAAAAGAAGCCTACCTAGCATAACAAAAGGGCAGGGAAAGCTTCCCTAGGGAGAATATTGGACCGGTTCCTTATCCATGAAGACCTACTGCTGATTTTTTCCATCTTCAGACAATGGGTGGGCTCTAGAGGAATATCAAACCACTAGCCTATTTATTTGAAGCTGGCAAGATCCTCTGTCAAGCCTAGAATCCCCTATAAGTTCAACTCACCCTCGCTCAAAGACCTTGAATACCTAACGATGGTCACTGACTACTGTAGGTCTCATCCCCTCACATCTGGTGGGTGGAAGGCTGTGGGTTTTTGCAATAATCTACACCATCTCAAAAGACTCTCGATTGATTGAGCCAAACAGAAGAAAGCCAGGGAGGACCTAGCTTTATCTGACCTTGAATCCTGGATTGCAAATCTCACAGATGAGCAAGGCGATGATTACATCTCTATTGACACCAAAGCTCGTTTGGTTGAGCTAGAAGCCCAACAATATAAGATACTATTGGCCTGGGAGGAAACTTGGCAACTTAGAAGCAGGGCCATTTGGATTCAAGTGGGGGATGGCAACACTAAATTCTTCCACAAATTCACTAATGGAAGGAGGGCCAACAACACGATCTGGCAACTTCCCACTGACCATGGCTCGCCAGCTAACACTCACTTTTCACTGTCCCAACTTGGTGTCTCACATTTTAAACAATTTTTCAAAGCTCCACCAGGTGTTAAACTGCCAGATATCATTCGGACTGCGGGGTTTTTTCCCAAGTTTGTGGAGCTAGACCTTTTAGTAGATCTCATAAAGCCTGTCTCTTTGGGGAAACTGGAGAGCACCTTGAAATGGTTTAAAAGAGATAGAATCCCTGGACCGGATGGTTGGCCTGTGGAGTTCTACCTGACTTTCTTTGATATCCTTGGTCCTGACCTCGTGGTTGTGGAAGAAAGCCGGACTAGTGGTAGACTATATGACCCTATCAACTCTACCTTCATTGCCCTCATTCCCAAATTGGACTCACCCCTTTCTTTCAATGACTTTCACCCTATATCCCCCTTTACAAAATCATTGCCAAGATTATAGCCAACCGAATCAAGCCCATCCTCTCGGAGCATATCTCCCCATAACAGTTTGCTTTCCTACAAAATCGACAGATTCATGATGCTATTGGCTCGGCTCAAGAGGCCATCCACTCCGTCAAGTTGAAAAAACTTAAAGGAATGATGCTTAAAATCGACCCCTCTAAGGCTTTTGATAGGATCAGTTGGCTATATCTCAGAATGTTACTCACCCACCTGGGTTTTCCACTTGTTTTCATTAGATGGATTATGTGTTGTATCACATCGGTTTCTTTTTCTATATTGATTAATGGGTCGGCATCCCATTCCTTTCGAGTCATGAGGGGCCTTAAACAAGGTTTCTCCCTTTCCCCCCAATCTTTCTCTTGGTTATGGAGGGCCTAAGCAGAAAGATTCATGCAGAGAAGGCGGCTGGGGATCTAAAAGGTCTTAAGATTACTGATCAATGCTCACTCACTCATCTTCTCTTCGTGGATGATATCCTCTTCTTCTTGGATGGCAACATTCATGACTTAATTACCCTCTTTGGATCCTTGAGACTCTTTAGCTTGGCCACAGGGATGGAAATTATTCAGGCTAAATCCACCATATCCCTATCCAGATGTACCATACAAGAAACCAATCTGGCTATCCAAAGCTTCCCATTTCAAATACAGGCCCTCCAAGATGGCATGAAGTACTTGGGCTTCAAGGTCAAACCAGATGGATACAAAATAGCTAACTAGACTTGGTTAATCACCAGGATTGAAAGAAGAATAAATTTATGGAGTCACAGATCATTGTCCAGAGTAGGAAGATTGGTCCTTATCAAATTTGTTCTTGAGGCCACACCTGTTTATTGGATGTCCCTAGCATGGATCCCTCAAGGAATAATTCAAAGGATACAGAGAATTTGCTGCAATTTCTTATGAAAAGGAAACAAAGAGGGGAAACCATATGCTTGGGTCAAATGGAGTAGTATAGCCATCCCCTAAAAATGGGGAGGGTGGGGGGTAAAAAATTTAGCTACTTTTGTCCATGCCCTCGTTGCAAAATTGGGGTGGCTACTCCTCAAACAAATGAGTCTATGGACTGAAGTGATTACTTACAAATACATCTGGCCTATCCCACTATTAGACTGGATCAGATTACCTTGATGGAATAGAAAGAACATCTCGATGATCTGGAGGGTTGTGTTAAATACTCTCCATACTATCATAAAGGGTCTAACCTGGCGGATTGGCAATGGAGAGGAAGCCCAGATTGGTTTAGACCCATGGATCGGTTGTGGGAACTCTCACCTCCTCGCACAACCTCTGATAGAATTTCTGAATCAAAAAGACATTTTCTCAATTGCTCATATTAGTGATCCTCAAAACACTAATGTTTTTCAGCAAGCCTGGCTATCTGGGATCACCTTAGATATCCTGGACAAATGGCTTCGGGAGTGGGATAGATACATAAGAGCCCTAACAGAATCACATGTTAGATTGAGGGAAGAGTCGGATGAACTGCTATGGGGACTAGCAAAGAATGGAAAATACTCCCCTAAGGAGGGGTACTTAGTAATTCACTCCAAATACAAACCTGAAGTATGCCAAATCTGGTGGAGGAATATCTGGAAGCTTCCGGGACCTCCTCGATCTTGCCTAGTAATGTGGAACATAATTGAGGATAAAGTTCCGACTGGTACCAATCTTAGGAAACGGGCTTTCCCAGGACCTACTTGGTGTGTCCTTTGTAAACAGGAGGAGGAATCAACCAACCACATCTTCCTTGCCTCCCTGGAAACACAAATAGTCTGGGCACAAGTCCTTCAGCTCCTTAAGATAGCATATTTTTGGGTAGGAGAGGATGTGAAATCGGCCTGGAATAATTGGTGGAACAATACAACCAGCCAGAAAGTGAGGAACCTACCTCTCATTGTCTCCTGGTACATCTGGATCAGTCGGAACAACAATATATTTTAAGGCAAGCAAATGAATAGGGCAGTGATTATCCCAAAAATATGTTCGAGCTTCCTTGAGATCCCGGAAGATATGCAAAATACCAGGACAAGACACATCATCCCTGAAGTAATTGATAAAGACACACCCTAGGATATTTTCGATGGAGCTGCACAAGACTTGGGGTGTGGAGGGGGCATCATCTTACATTTATCTACAACTCATTATTTCCATTTCAGTATGGGTTTGGGAAATGGTACAAATAACTTCATGGAGCTCATGACACTCCGTCACTTGCTATATTTTTCAAAATCCAAAAATTGTGGCTACTTACAGATCTTTGGTGACTCTAAGATAGTCATAAACTAGTTCAACTGCATAACTACATGCCATGCTATCCCACTCAGAACAATCCTGGATGATGCATTATTTTTGAAAGCTCAATTTGATTTTGTTTCTTGCTTGCATATATATATACAGGGAACACAATGCAACCATGGACAAGCTATCGAAAGAGGCAACGAATCAACCTCGAGATGAATGGTTGATTAGAGAACACATACAGGCACAGGTCTATCAATATTACCACAGGCCGTATATAGATCAAATTTTGCAAAGGGCAGATGAGCCCTAGTTACTGCAATTTTGTTAATATGACGAGCACTATTTTGTCAAATAATTATACAGATACATGGTTTGGAAATATTATTTATGAACTACTAGCAACACACTTGAAAAGGTGCACCTTTTTTGTAAATTTTCAACAGGTTTTTACTACTTTCCTATGCTGACCACGATCAACTTACTGCATATGCCATGGGCATTTACAATATGTAATTTTCTAATATAATGGAAATTACTATTTTTCTTTTCTGGGAAAAAAATATCGGTTATAATAAAAAAAAATGAATATGCTATGCATGTAAAGTAATTAGAAGCAAAAAGAATGTGTGAGTAAGATGTTTAAACCTTATATTTTTCAAAAATATTTCAACATGGGATTTAAATAAACTATTTGAAAATCTATGTTAACTAATTTATCTCATATCACTTTTATATATATTTATATAGAAAATTATTGTTAAAAGAAATAATTTTTTGTAATATAATAAATATTCAATGCGTGTTATCAATAAAATATTTTAGTGGGGAATTATATTGAACAATATACTTAAAAATATATTATATGAAAAAAACACATTTTTAATTTGCACATTATTAAATATTTATGTCTTATTATATATTTATATTGTTTTTAAAAAATTAGGTATAATATCATGAAAAAATAAATTTTATGATTAAAATGTTTGAAGTAGTCTCAATATTTTACAGTTTAGTTCTCTATATACTTTATATAACATTCAAAAATACAATATAAACAATGAAAAATTATACATTATATTTTACACTCTTAAAAAACACTTGTAATTTCTTTTTTTTCTTTTTCTTTTTTACTCATATTAAATTAAATAAATCTATACTTATTCATATCTACAATACTGCTATATTAAAATAAAAAATTTCTATATTGAGATTTTATTATACATTTACATTCTCATTTTTAGTATTGTTAACAATCTCCCATGCATAACAATGATAATGCAAAGCTTTGGCATGTATGTTTCTATGTCTTAACATTAACATTGTCGAGGACTTTGGCCATCTCATATGCATAACAATGGTAATGCAAAGCTTTGGCATGTATGTTTCTATGTATTAACATTAACATTGGTGAGGACTTTGGTGTCATGGTTTGTAAAGTGTTTTTGAATTGTACTTTTGATGTCTACATTTTTTGGTAGAGGTTGAGATTTAGTTTTATTAATGTTTATTTATTTATTTTTATCGATTATATTTTAATAACTAGTAACTTATCAAGGTTATTATTTTATCTCTTTTGGTAAATTATTTCATTTATTTTATTGAAACATTGAAAGAGATGATGAACTTTAAGATATATCTATTTTAATAAATATTTTAGTGGAAAATTTTTGTTTTGTTGGTTAATTCATTTTTTTGGTAAAACTTTTAAGATGGTTTAACGATTTACTTTGATATTTTTGTAGCAATGTTGTGTGCAATATCATATGCATGGATGAAGTTCTTAATTTTTTATTATTATCAAGATTTCAGAATTTAAAGATTTTGGGAGAATGGTTGATTACTAGTTATTTCAGTACACCTTTTGTTAATGTATTAAATAAGATGGGGAATTGGGTTGATTAAGGGTATCTTAAGATGGTACAACTACGAGTTTTGGTAGTTCAATTGTTGTAGAATATTTGGAAAAATTTGTGAGAGTTTTTGTTTTTTTTTTTTTTTTAAAGTGATGGATGATTTTTTAACCATGATTATAACATTTGGAAAATATTGTAAAAGTTTTTTTATTCAATGTTTAAGAAAGATGGATGATTTCTTTTTGGCAAGGAATTGATGATTTTTAAAAAATGTCCTACAATGATAATGATAGTGAGTTTCACAACCAAGAAATGATAAAATGATGCAAATGGGAATAACATTTGGAGTTTTAAAACTACTTAAGGTAAGATAATGTAATAGTGGATATATGGTTAGAAGAAAAGGGCTCTTAAGAAGCAATAACGCTTTTGTTTAAAAAATTATAAAGAAGGAAAATATTAAAATTGGGTTAAGAGCTTTGTTCTAGGAATTGGATGGATTGGAGACACTGTAATGAGTCATTTTATTTTTGTATAAAATTATATGGGATTCATAAGTCATTTTATTTTTGTATAAAATTATATGGGATTCATAGATATCACGTGTTGACAACATAATGGAAAATCACAAGTATTATGGGCAATAAGTTTGAAAATATATATTTGTTGGAGAAGGTTATTTATAAAAAGGGTATTAAACGACTTTTCAATGTGGGTGATATAGTTTTGTATATTTCAGTGTTGTAGAATATTTGGGAAAATTGGTTAAAGGGGTTCCAACTATTTATTTAATTTTATTTGAGAAACTTAAAGTATTTTGATTTTGTAAAATATTTGGAAAGTTGTTTAGAGGTTTCTTTAACTTTAAGAAAATTGAAAATAGATTAATGGTTTTTAGGAGGATCTTACAATTGATAATGAAACAACTAAGAAATTATTTATGAACATGCTAATAAAGTATGTGGGAAAAGTAATTATATATGGATGAAGTTGATTGCTTGAAAGACTTCTAAATTTCCAAAAATAAGATGATTTGAGTGGGAATATGTAGTTAGAAGAAAATGGATACTAGGAAGCAATAAAACTAGTTTCAGTGTTGAGACTATGCACCCTAGGTAGTTTGGAGGGGGAATCACTTAGATTTTGTCATTATACTTCAAAGGAGTAAATATGGTAGAGTTGGAGTAAGTCTTCAAAGTTTTATTAGTTCATTTTAAGCTCTAATTTTATGTATTTTATAAATCTTGTTTAAGGTAGAGTCACCAAGCCAAATCTGGGGCTGAGTTGTTGAGGAAAGGGGGTCGAGATACCATTGTTAAAGCGGTGGTTTTCTGAGCTACCAAGGGTTGAGTTTCCAACTAAGTCTAAATGTCAATTTTATTATTAAAGAGGGCCAAATACACTTGTTGAAGTTGGTCGTGGACATTTGCACATACTTGACCACAAATATCTTATTTGAAGGGGTCGTGTTACAACCATTTTTGAGAGGTTGAATCATGTTGTTTAAAGGGGCATATATCAATTTACCAGAGTGTTCAGTTTCCTTGTCAAGAAGGTCCAAGTCACAACCACGTTGCAAAGTTCGAGTCACTATCAAATGAGGAATGAGTTTGTCCATCAAGGGGATCAAATCTTGTTAGTTTCTTGAGGTTGATTTCCTTTATACTATGTTGGGTTGAGTCCACAATTCATGTATTTTCTGGTGCATGAGTTTTGTTCTAGATGTAGGGATCATGGTGCATATTTGTTGGGTTTTGTGGCTACCTATGAATATTGAGCCAAGATCCTAGTCTGAGCTTATTTATTGAGATAATACTCTTCATTATGGGTTGACATTCATCACTGGAAACAAACTAATTGATCCATGTGGATCCCTAATGGGCCAAAAATCAAAGTCTTCAAATCTCAGCGAAATCAAGTTTAGGTCAAAGAGCTCATCACCAATATTCAAATGATGCAAACGATGCCTCAATCTGACTTTGCATGCAAAAGTTATGCCTAATCAAAATTTGGTCAAACTTAACCCAAAGGATAAATCTAGCAAGTAACTAGACAAATTTGGAGTAGGGCCCTAGTTGGCAGGCTGAGTAAATTTAATAGCTTGGGGGCTAAGTTTAGTGGATCTCTAGATAAAATTGGCAAACTGCTACATTTGGAAAAATGTATAAACATGGTGACACCCCGCTAAATTTGGTGGTAGTGACTAGGCGCTAGTTGGCCCAATAGAAAGGGGTCATGTGGCCCAATCATCTGGTGCCATGTGGCACCCATTTTATGCCCAAAATGGCTTGGGTCACTAGACAAGTTTTAAATAGTGGTTTCCAAAAAAATGGTAGAGTTCAAACATATTATGATCAATGGTAAATGTTTATGACAGACGGTTGTGGTGGTACCCAACCAGACTGGCATACGATTATTGGATGACATTTACAAATGTATAATGGGCGAAAGAATCCAATAGGATGTTACAATGGTTAAAATAAAATAATATGGATGGTGGACTACCAAGTTGGTGGTCACGCCAACCAACCGCCAACTAATATATAAACATAACTGACAATTCAGTTTGGCATAACGACTACTGAAAATCAAATTTGGTTAAGGATAGTCAAAGGTTCACTTAAAATAAGTCATGGGTCGCAAATGGTGGAGGTCATGATTTTATTATATATCGATGACAGTTTAAAAAAATCATTTTAACAGGTCGACAATTATGCCAACGATTTTTTTTTAACTTTGTTATATATAATATATGTGTGTGTGTGTGTGTGGGTGTGTGTCCCGATGTGTTTTGAACCCATGATCCCCACTGGGGTCAACGTTTTTAATATAACGCAAGTGTTGTTGGGCCAATTACCTAGTATTTGTTATGTCTGCCACCAAAATCATATTTAAACCAACATTTGCCATTCGATAGGCAGCAGAGGTTGAACGAATGCAAAGCTAGTGGGCCGTCAAAACCAAGCAGAGTGGAACAACACACAATAGGAACTAGGAGATGAGTGAAACCTTGCGTGGGCAAGAGGAACAAGGTGGAATATTCCATAGAATATTATTTTTTGATGTTGTATAGGAACCTAAAAAATTCCCTAAGGCGCTATAATTGACAGTGTCAAAATGGGGTCGAGTTTGTAATCATTTTAACTAGATTTTTTCAAGGATCTCAATGGTGTATTATGTTTTTGGATTTGAGCAGTGAATTTCAGGGGTCATGGCATAAACTCACATTCTTCATTAATTGTTGGGCATGAAGTTCGAGACAACAATGAACCTTTCATAAGTTGGTTATGTTTACAGTCTAAAGTCTCAAAATGATGAGATGAATTTGTTGGTGCTATGGTTGTTGTGTTTGGAACACTTGAATTTCAATGTAATGTCACCTCTTATCATGTCTGCTCACTTTAACCGGCTTGCTCAGGGTAGACATGAGCTGAGGGGGTACTATAATATGATCAACCTCCTACATCACCTTAAAGAACTGGAATCAACAAACCAAACACCTTAATGAATTCCATGTTAGATGCCACAGGACCCCCAAGGGCTGAACAACCCTTCTAGTTGTCGATACCTTGAGTTAAACCTCATTTTTTAGTGCCCTAATATCCCAGACGCTAACACAAAACTGCCTAATTTATACTAACACCTTCCAGTCACATAGATGATTCCTATAGGGGAACGACTGCAGTCTTTTACACCTAGTTCTGTGTCTATGACTGCGAGATTTAAGCCAAATTTTCAGGATAGGATCTAGATCTCTGCTTGGAACTTAATGAAACTTTCTAGAACCATGAATGACACAAGGATAAACCCTTCCATACAAATATTAAACAAGAATTGGACCTAACAAGGCCTAGCCATGACAGGAATTTCATCAAACAGATTAAGAAAATGAGATCTATAGGTCATGAATGCATATCTGAACATAGGGATCTGGAACTTATATGAGGGACATCAATAAGGTCTAATTCTGTTATGCTCTTGACCTGCGAGAAGATACCAGAATTCCAAGAATGCAAAGAAATATACCCAGAACATAGAACAATAAGAAATAAAAACATGTTTTATTATTCAGAAAGGAAAGCAATGTTCACTTGCCTCTTCGAGGGGGCAACTTCCAATAGAGTTGGGCTCCATTACAAAATAAGACACGACTCTCCTCAAGGGGAGTCTCTATCCTTTATATAGGATTCATACATGCACTACCATAGGTTAGTACCATGGTTCTTTTAATACCATCTATCTAATACCGTGACCCACTTGCAACTAACTGTGGTCCCTTCTTTAAATGCGGGTCAACCACTTACAATTATTAATATGGGCTTTATTGACTCTTTAACTAACTATAACTATGACTCGACCCTATTACATAAATAAGGGGGTTAGGGTTGGACCCTAACAAATTCCCTCTCACAATAGCTTCCATAAAATCCATTAGGTCATGCATTCTAACCAAACATTCATTCATTAAAATATCATAAGAGCCTTACTTAAAACTTATCATATAACCATGCTTATAACAAGCATATAACCAGGTAGATAACAATGATCAACCATTAAAGCCACATAATAACAAGTATAATTACTCATCAATGGAAGAAAAACTTAGCTCTTATTAATCATATGCAAAATTAAACCAAGTCAGGGACTTACATGTACCAACCGACCATAGATTGAGCTGAACCCAATCTTTCTTTCAGAAAATCACCCCCATGCCATATTCCAAGCATGAATGTGGGATCTCATGGGATAAAACAATCCATAAAAAACCAAGGGAATCCATAGGTTAAACCACCTCCACCCTCACACTACCATGATCTTACCTATACCGGTCTCGAGATCATAAAACCAAGCCGAACTTGGATGTCTCATAATTCCTTCACCATCCCTTGAGGAATTTTCCTATCTCTACCCACCTGTTGAGGGCTTCCCAAAGAAAAACATCTCCACCCCCAATTCCTGGGACTTTCCTGAGACCACCTCACTCAGATCGAAAACCTTCCAGCAGTCCATAACTCAACTGAAAAGAATCCCATCACACCATAACTATCCAGAAATGGAAAGGAAAGGCTAAAACCACTATTGAAACCTGACAAAGTCCATGCCAATGACAACAAATGAACCAAATACACACATGCATATACCATGCATGCCAAAAACAACTAGGTAATCACACATGCAATCTGTTGCCTACAAGTATTCTCATTGAAGCTTCCTAATCCAAATTTTCCTTGCTTGATCTTTTCTTTCGTTTCCTTTCCTTGTCCTTTCTTTTCTTTACGTGTCCTTCCTTTTCCTGCTTGCTTTCCTTCTCTTCTTTGATACTAACACCAAAAATGAACTGAGAAAAGGCTACCAATTGAACCTCAAAGCCTTTTTATCATTGAGGCCTCTATTTTCTTAATTTTCCATTATTTTCCTTCATTTTACTCCTCACATGAAACATGTGAATTTCACCTTCCTTTTCTCCTAATTTCCCTTATTTTCATAAATAAAATGTCAAAATTCCTTTTTTCCTTTTCAAATCCTTTTCCACTGCCTTTGCCAATTTCCCCTAAGACATAACAAATAACAAGTGATGCCCACTAGGATGATTTTCCCAAAATCCAGCTTGGAATACGTGTCCCATGACCTTAGTCTTATTTTTTCCTTTATTAAATTTATTACATGAAATTTTAGCCCGGGGTTGTTACAAACCCCTCCCCCTTAGGGTAACACCGTCCTTGATGTTCTATGACACCTATAACCAACAAGACCACTAAAAACCAAAACATACTACCCATGGAGCTTTATAACACAACTCATTGCAATACTTACAATGACATCCCGCATAAAACACGACAATCATACCATTTACTAGAGCTTTATAACACAACTCATTACAATATTTATGATAACAACCACATATATTTATGCACATTTTCTTCAACCAACAAATAACCATACTATTCATGGAACTTCATAAACCAAACTCGATACAATATTTACAATTATATACACATATACACATATACACATATGCATATTTTATCAACTAGAAAATAAGAGGATACAATGCCCATATTAGCAAAAAGGGAATCCAAAGGCTCACATCTCCACCCTCAAATGTAATACCAAGATTCACCTTGTTGGGCATGGGATCCCCCGCAGTAGGTTTTGGGTCTTAAAGCCCAAGTTTTGATCAAAGATGGTGTAGAACTCCACGAAGTACAGGCACGAAGCGCGAATTGTATAATCGAGTCATAGGGTCCGCCCTAAGAATTGTAATTTAATGTAAAATTGTGTTGGCCTACCCATGGTCTGCAGACCATGGGATTGTATAAATAGAACGAGGCTGTAAATTGTGAAGCTTAGCTAAGAAACAAGAGAAGAGATAGAATAGTGAAGGCATGGTTAGAGCATAGAGTGAAAGTTGAAGTGTACTGGGTCATAGTGGTAGGAAGAGGCTTTGCAGCTGAGTGCACAAAGGCCTAGTAGAGTCCACAACTGAGTGTGTGGACCCTTACAACTGAGTGCACAGGGTGGAGTCGGGTCTGTGCTTGGGATTGAAAGATAATAAAGAGAAGTTTATTCTGTGCATCTATTCTGGAATCTTTATGTTGATGTTATTCATTACTTTTAATTTGTTTATTTACTGCGCGCACTTGATGACTACTTGTATGAATGCTTATATGTGAATTAATCTAAGTAATCAATTAATGGAGACTAATTAAGGAAGACTTGGGTAAATAACATGGGTCACGATGCGGCTGGAACTGCACAAAGACAGTGTCACAGGGCGCGGGGTACCCGCAGGTGTGAGTAGCGTAGTAAGTACAAAGGTTGGACCGCATACCAATCACCACAGATCAGACATCCCCAGGGTGTGGAAACCTGGTTCTAGCACCCTCACATACTACTTTGGGTGAGACCTTAGTATGTGCTCTGTGGATTGATGTCGAAAGGGCTAGTAGTACCGGGATTTGCTTGGCTAAATCACTTCCGAACCTGGGTTAGGCCCCTCTAAGCCAACAAATGTTTCCGTTGCTGGGACCGAGATCTGCATAAGGGATGTCTAGTGACGTGCCACTTGAACCCTACAAAGAAGGAAATTGAAGAGTGGTTGGATAAGAATATTCACGAGTTCGTGACACAGGAAAACAGAACTCCGCAAGTATCTAACGAAAAGTGGCTGGTTTGCTACGTGTATACGGAAATCCACAAGATTTTCTTTGCATCCTTTCCATCTGAGTTGTATGAGTGGATTTCAAGGTTAGTCAACAACCAGGGAAGGTGTAGGCTCGACCAACCGATAGTGTGGACTCTGGAATTACTACGTAGACTAGAAGCATCAAAAAATAAGATCGCGTGAGTTGTGGACCATTGGATCGACTGGATAATAGGGGGATTTATCATTGAGTTTGCGGTAGACATCACCGTGAGCTACAACAAGGCAAAGTGATGCTTCCTCAAGGGGCCACGAGATCTACAGGAGCGGAAATAGTGAAGAACTAGAAAACAGTCCCTTAATTTCACCCTCGAGAGGACGAGCTCGCGAAGGTTTCTTCAAGAAGCATGATCAGTTTGATAAGGCAGCAGATTCCGTGGTTATCACCTCCACCCACACCGCCTCCTTCCTCACCTCCCTCACCTCCATCTCCACCCACTCCACCTCCACCATCTCCACAGTTCAGTATGGCGAGCCAATCAAGCTACCAGTGTTCATAGGAGTAGGGAATGAGGATCTAGACCAATTCTGGTTCGTGGTAAGAGTAGTGTGGGAAGCACAGGGAGTCACAGATGACAATATTAAGAAAGCTACATTGGTGAGTGCATTTCAGGATCGCGTGTTGACATGGTATATCAAGCACTCTAATGACCACCCAAACATAGGAATAGTAGAGATCTAAAACACGCTGAATAGAGAATTCAAAAGACAAAAGTTAGAAGCACAATCAATCATCGGGTTTAAAGAGATCGTGATGCTCCCGGGTGAAACTCCCTGGGATTTGGACCAAAGGCTGAAGAGTACGATCTGCGAGGCCAATATGATACTAACGGATGCACAACATTGCACATGGTTTGTAGCATCTCTGACACCACACTTGAGGATGACGTTGTCGCAGTAGAAACTTTCTACCCAGGCCGAAGTGTTGGAGATGGTGATGAGATTACATGAGACCCCAATATAGGACCCTGGGTTGGGAGTTCAACAAATCCACACACAACTATAGAATCTATGTTTGGAAATGCAAAGCTTGAAGCAGGATAAGGCACTACGGCTAGAGGAGGATGAGGAAGTATGGTGCATAAAGTGCAAAGGCCAGGGCCATGACAAGGATCACTACCTAATATTCGCGAACTACTTGGCAGGAGGTGGGCTAATGCCACTGAGACTGGAGGCGCAGGTAGGGTCGAGTGCGGCACCCACTTTATGGTGTGTGATCTGTCAGATAGGAGGGAAACACACGATGGACAATTGTCATTTGTTGTAGAAATATACACAGAAACCCTAGCAATTGTTTTATAATTTTTGTAGGTCGGTAAGCCACGATGAGTGCACTTTCTGTAGTTATGAGCTAATGATGGATCAAAACCCAACCTATATGATGTAGACCAAAACGCGAGCCCTCAACCTAGACGCAGGGATGGTGCACACTGGATTTCAAGGGTGAGGTCGAGGACGAGGTGGAATGCGATAAAGAAGGGGTTGCAGACAGTTAATTTATTACAATTGTGGAGGACCAGGGCACTATGCCCGCCACTATACCAACCCAATGAGGATATCCTATATGTATTGTGCTCAGTTTGATCATGAAATAATACAGTATCCTACGTTGATTGCAAAGATGCACGAAAAAGGGGTATTCCATCCTCCCCCGACTTAGAATATACAAATGATGAGGCCTGAGCCATGCAAAGAAGACCCGAATGTCAATATGATGCTTAGAAGTGGCGTGACCATGGGAGAGGATAAGGGGAAGCAGCCAGAGGAAAGTACATGGGTTCGCAAGGCTCTTGCAAAGGAACATGAATTTGACTTAGAACGCGTAAATGAGACATTCATGGAAGCTAAGAAGAGCTTTGCAGAGGCCTCCACTTCAGGTAGTAAGGATCAACTAGAGCCAGGAATGGATACTTCAATGCTCACTACCTTTCTAGAGACATGCATGAAACTGTTGAGTGACAATAGGGTAGTTAAAGGAATACATGAACTAATCACCAGGTGTGTAGAGTCAGGAGAACCACGTGTAGTTCGAAAGTTGGGGAAGCATGCATTATGCACTGGAAGGGAGATGAGGTTGACTGCACAGATTGGTGAGTATGAAATGGATAAGGTAATCCTAGATCTGTGTTTGGACGCGAATGTATTATCAAAGCAAACATGGGAATGTATGGGAAAGCCAACATTACAGTGGTCCCCTATTCAATTACGAATGGCAAACCAATAGAAGATTTTTCCCATGGGAAGGTTGCAAGGGGTAACAATTGATATTGAAGGTGCGAGCGCGCAGGCAGATTTTGAAGTGATAGAGATTGTCAATGACAACAATCCCTATCCTGTGTTGTTAGGAATAGATTGGGCCACCGATATGAATGGAGTCATCAACCTAAAGAAGTGCAAAATGATCTTCGAGAAAAAGTTACTACGCGTAGTAGTCCCACTGGACCCATCTGAAGGAGTGTGCTACACTAAACCAGTGCACGACGACAATATCGACGATGATATTGATTGTATTTACAAGATAACTACGTGATACTAGGGTTGGATGAATCTGACTGCAGATGGAAGGATCTCGTGGGAGCACGAAAGCTCCTTCAATTCAGATTCAGACAAAGAATTAGAGCGATGGCATTATTGGTTGCACAAAGTAATGACGCTGAATTGCAACATGATGGTTAAATCACTGCATTGTGTAACAATGGAGGCAAGAGAGCTGTTGACATATGATGGATTGACAGCAGTGGATGAATTCCTAAGCAACTTTAAAAGCGTTGTACCGGAACAACAGTGGTTCGATGAGTTAAAGTGGGCACTACGCGTAACACTTGCACAATGGTGGGGTACACATCAAGGAAATTTTGAGGGCTGGTGCAGATGTAGAAGGATGATGCACCTACGATTTGGAAGCTCCCAGCTTCAAACAAAAGTCGGTTAGTGAGGATGGAACAACTTGCACGACCACCTGTCTCGATGGGTACATACATGTGTTGTGCAGTCCACACAAGCACACCCCAAATTCAGGATTGGAAATCAGAACAGGACAATAGTAGGAGAGGTGACGTGCACCACAAAACTTCCATGTAGAAGCAATCAAGAAGGTATGTGGAATCCTGAATGGAGTTCACCAGGCGAGACGAACTGATTGGGACCTACGCGTACCAATGGTCCGATGGGCCTATAGGGCCATGTGCAAAAATCTGAGTGCGGAAATGACTCTGAAGCTGAGGAGTAGGGTCGAGACCATAATTTTGGAGAAAAGGAATCCTCACACAATAGCTCCCATAGTTGGGACAGTACCCGAGGACTACAATGAAGGAATTATGCAACTACGCGAGGGAAAACATATGCGGATTCAGGAAGCCATTCGGCAAGGGAACCTTAAGCTTCACGAACTCGAAGAAGATCGCGTACGACTAAGGAAGAAAAGCATGTTAATGGACGCAGAGATCAAAAACCTGGAAAACGAAATCGCGCAATCATGTCGCGTTGATGGTCCCAGTCTAACTAGAAAGGATATGGATAGCCGGACTCTTGCATTAGAAGATTGTCCCTGAGGATTTGTGACTGTACTACCATGGCTGCGACCGCACCTTACCAGACAAAGTAACTAGGGGGAGCACACCACATAAGGAAGAATGTGTGACGCTGACTGTCGCGACGGTAATTGAGGAGTGCTCGCAGACTAGGCTGGAAGATGAATTGAAGCCTCACATAAGTGGTGTGACCACCTGACTATCCGTAGGGAGCACAGTCTTAGTGCTCCAAGCAGTTGAAAGAGAGTGTGGGAATCTAGAAGAGTCTATAAGGGAGCTACGCGATAAGGAGGTTGCATGTAGGATCGACATGTCATGAGTGTCGTGCTCGTGCAGAGGGGGCTGCGCTGTTGTGCGAGTAGGCTAGGAAGTGACCGTTGGTGTCACTGTTCAGGACAATGTATCCAATTTAAGACAACGAGAAGCAGGCAGTAGGCAATTAAGGCACAAGGTCAGAACTAGATTGGGGATGATCTACCAGCAATCTAGCATTAATGGGCTGAATGTGGGGGGAACGGTCGAATTTGAATTCAAAAAGGCCTATAAATCGCAGGTGAATATCCAACGAACAACCCTTGGCGTTTTGAGAATTCAGTTGTTGTGTTATCAAGTTTGTATGGACCTTATGAATTTGGAGGCTTTGAGATCAAGTTTAGTGTTTAATACATTGCCGAAGAAGATGCAGGACCTCCTAAATAGAATGATGTCGACAACCGAGGAAGCTGTGTAGAGCCCTACAATGCAAGTGGGGATGCACCAGAAATTCCAAAATTGCCCCAGACGCCGAGGCCCAAAAAGGATCCACAGGCAGCAGGACCAGTCCGCATGTCTCCACGAAATCCATGGTTTGATAAACTTTCCATGGAAGACAAGGGAAAGACTGTTAATATTGAGACAGATGATGAGGAGGAGGACCTCTAGGATTTTGTAGAAGAGATTGAGGTGGATGAAGAAATGGAGGAAGACATTCAGCCAGTGCATGCTGCAGCAAAATTGCCCAAGTATGTCCCTCCATGGAAAGGGAAAGCAAAAGTACCCAAGGATTTGGATGTCATTAAGAGCTCACTCCAAACCTTGCTCCTCCCAGATGGAATTTTGTTTGAAGGTTCAGTTCTGGGCTATGTACCCACGATGAAATTTGAAGATTGGGACCTCGCAGATAGCGAAACGTTCCCAAATTTGGAGACTAGCAAACTCATGAAACAAAGTAAGGAGGGGTCCGTTACAATGGTAGAACCACAAAAATGGTTGCGCGATGAGGAGAAGTTTGGGCTACTCCACCTACTATGGATTCCGCATTTTCACCATGCATCGCTTACGAGCTTTGTCATCAGGCAGCTACTGTGCCTAGTGCATGATGGGTATCTATGGCTGGAGGAGCCTATTCCCATCGCAGTGAAGCTTATTCACAGGATTTCTCAGCTTCCCTGTGAGGGGAGGGACCCTACATAAATAGCTGGAAAAAGCAGAGGTTTTGCACTCGCAAAGGTCATGAAAAAGAAATACAAGTTGGAAAAGAAGCAGAGAGGCTATGTAATCAGTGTCATTCCAGACAAAGTGGTGCACATAGCCACCTAGCTATTGGCCGGGAAGGTGACGAGAAAATGTCGCAGCAACAAGGTACCAACAACGGTTGTCGCGTTGGTTGAACAATGCGCGGAGGGGGTCCAATTCAACTAGGACAAATTCCTCTGTGAAGAATTTCTATCCAACTGCAAGGAAGTTCAGGAGCAGGGCAAGACCTTCCACTACGTGTGGTTTCTCTTGTCCATATTATTGGTGATCGGGGAACTGCCTGAGGGCAGTCAGTTCCCTCCTCTTGAACGGGACCTGCCAAAGGCGGCAAAGTACGCGGTGCTCTGGGCTACGAAGGACGCCACGAGAATCCAGGAGACTAAGATCTTCTGGGTGCTCATGGACGTGAGCATCCGGATGTGGATTAACAGAAGGTCGTGCCTTCCCCCATAGTGTATGACAGTGTGCGAAGCTTTGTAGACTTCAAGGAAGATATGCATAATGTGTATATTAGGTCACGTAAGGATCCGATGCAAAATTGGACCAAACTTCCTTTCATCACAATTGATGATGCCGTTTTTGCTGTACTCAACTCATGGCCACCTAAGTGGCGTGCCCCGGATCTGGTGACACATGATAAGGTAGTGATAAAAAAACAGAAGGATGCCACCAACCTGTTGACACAACAGAAGCGCAACGAGTAGTTGGCCAAGGAGGTAAGGGCTTCCTATGAGGCAACGAAGGCCGCTACAGAGCAGACCAAGGCCGCTGAAAAAGTAGCATTTGCACCGGCAACAGGGGCCACCATAACGTAGGAGGAGAGAGGCCTGGACCTGACCACAGGATAGGAGACAAAGGATGCGACAGAAGGCGTAGACCCAAGCACGACATCTACACAACTAAAGCAGTTGCACGGTACATAACGAATAGGCCCATGGAAGAATACCAAGGCTTCCAAACTAGATGGTGAACCCATTACATTGACAGAGGGTGACCTATGCGACATCAGCAACACAGTTTGTGAGGTCACCAAGGGAGTGCTCCGGGAAGCGATGGCAGAGCAGAAGAATGTGTTGGGGGCCCTAAGGGCGCAACTCCATCAACTTCAGGTGTGGCCCCCACAGGAGGGAATGGTAGTTGTCTATGGTGCCACAGGTACATCGGCAATGGAGCAGCTGCTGCAGGCTAAAATGACTAACACCGTCGCATTTCCGGAAGGAGAACTGACAACGGATAGAGCAGAGGATAGAGCCGTGGTGGGTCGGATCATGGGACTTGGCCTAAACTTGACTGCCCTTCCGCGAGATATATTATACCAGCTACAGGATAGAGCGAAAGTAGAACTTCGCGCTAGGGAAGGATGCACAGTACAAATGCTCAGTGAACAGTGAATCGAGATTGAGCAGCTTAGTCTACAATGCGATGAAGCGCTGGCACAGAATCAACAGCTGGAGCAGATAGTAGAGAAAGCATGTCACCACAATCCAGAGTTAGAAATTGCGACAGACCTACGAGTTGGAGTGCAAATTCATAGATTGGCTAGTTGATTCCACAAAGCAAAGGAGGAAGCAACGGGGATACAGTTGGACCTCAACCTTCAGATTGCCAAACTGCGATTAAAGGTGCAGTCATCCATGCCCCCAAAAGTTAGGGAATAGTGCGCTGGCGCTATCCAAAAGGGGCTGGAGGAAATAGGATAAGTAGTGCAGGACTGTACTATAATGTTGGAAGAATCCCTCGTGGTCCTCACTTCCTTATAGGAGGACCCCACCATATAGCACCTGGAAATAGAAGCATGAGAGCTCCAAGTGTAGTATGACAGTGTGTGCAAAACGGGGTAGATAGTTGTCCTGACACAAGGGTTGGCGAAGCTATAACAAGCGAAGGCGTTAAAGGAACAGGTGGATGTTGCGTGATAGAATGAGGCAATACTTAAAGTGTGTGTCCAGTTGTGGATTGATGAGGCCTTCCACATCATTGTTGATATTGAAGGAAATCTCACACAAATGAAGGTGATGCATGCCTTAAGATAGGGATCTTCCCCTGACAACGAGCATTCGACAAAAAGAGTAGAGCAGATCTAGCAGACGATAGAGCAGTGCTCTGCAGACCTTCACGCAACACATACACAGTTGGAGAGGCTCTGCGCCAAGATCACCGCACGAGTAGAGTGACTCGGGACAAGTCACGATGATTGCGTTGGGTGCCTATTGGGCCTGGGATCCCCCGCAACAGGTTTTGGGCCTTAAAGTCCAAGTTTTTGTTAAAGATGGTGTAGAACTCCGCGAAGTACGGGAACAAAGCACAGATTGTATAATCGAGTCAGAGGGTTGTCTTCCCTAAGAATTTTAATTTAATGTAAAATTGTGTTAGCCTACCTATGATTCGCGGACCATGGGATTGTATAAATAGAGTGAGGCTCTAAATTGTAAAGCTTAGCTAAGAAACAAGAGAAGAGATATAATAGCAAAGGCATGGTTAGAGCTTAGAGTGAAAGTTGAAGTGTACTGGGTCATAGTGGTAGGAAGGGATTATGTAGCTGAGTGTGCAGAGGCCTAGTAGAGTCCATAGCTGAGTGCGCTAACCCCTGTAGCTAAGTGCGCAATGCAGAGTTGGGTCTGTACTTGGGATTGAAAGATAATAAAGAGAAGTTTATTATGTGCATCTGTTCTGGAATATCTATGTTGATGTTATTCATTACTTTTACTCTTTTTATTTACTTGCGCACTTGATGACTACTTGTATGAATGCTTATATGTGAATTTAATCTAAGTAATCAATTAATGGAGACTAATTAAGGAAGACTTGGGTAAATAACATGGCTCACGCTGTGGTTGGAATTGCATGAAGATAGTGTCATATTACACGGGGTAATTGTAGGTGATCGTAGCACAATAATTGCAAAGGTTGGGTGGCATACCAATCACCACAGATCAGACATTCCCAAGGTGCAAAAACCTGGTTCTAGCACCCTCCCATACTACTTTGGGTGAGACCTCAATCCGCGCTCCACGGACTGATGTCGAAAGGTCCAGTAGTACCGGGATTTGCTTGGCTAAATCACTTCCGAACCTGGGTCAGGCCCCTCTAAGCCAACACACCTACTTCTGAGGAAGTCCAAAATCCACTACCAAAGTCAAACTTGCATCCAATGTCTAGCATTACCATCCATGTGCTACTTGTTCTCTCGGTGAACAATTACCAACTCATTGTTCCAGGGAACACTCCCAATGTGCATCTAATTCTATCTGGCAATTCTAATGACCAAAAAAAATCCATTCCCCAACCTTCCCTTCTCTGCTACACAATACCTCGAGAAATCCATTCACCCCCTTCCGTTCAGTCACTCACCTTCCAAGTTCCCCGACATCACCTATCCCGAGAGATCCATCCCTTGTCAAGGTTTTCTAGCATTGGAATGTCCAAAAACCAAGGTATATCCCTAATTGAAAACCATGATACTGGTCATATCATGCTCATGGCAATTAATGGAGACTATTGGGTGCCAATTTCCCACAATTTCCCTGCTCTTGAATTCTTTACCAACATACTGCTATGTGTTCCAATTCCTTTTCCCATTGTTGGTAATCCTTGCAGTCAGTTTCAACCACCCAAACCAGGAATTTTCCATGTTTACATGTACCAAGAACATAATTTCCATTGGAGTAAAAAATAATTGAAATAAATTCAAATCATATATCATTGAGGTCCCTTCAATAAGGTACACCTATAATTCTGTTTACTTCCTGTCGCAACAAGTCAAACTAGCTCTCTGATCAAATCCTCATGTATAAACATAACACATCCAGTAAGCTCAAAATGAAACCATCATAATCAAAATCATATATCAGATGTAACCATCATAAATCAAAGTCATAGATCACATGCATTATTAAAAATTGAAGTAAAATATTGATACTTATCTTTCAATGATTCTTTGCTTCTACCTTTTTTCTTTATCCTTTCGATACACACACTGAATCAGTTGCCAAATCCGTAAATCACCCAATGCCTTATCTTTAAGCAATAAGGGAACATGGAGATTAAACTGCCTCCTCGCTCAATATCAACAACAAGGGTATCCCAAGACTAAACCACCTCAACCCTCAATATCAACAACAAAGACATCAAGAGACTAAACTGCCTCAATGCTCAATAGCAACAAGGGTATCCTGATACTAAACCGCCTCAACCCTCAATAGCAACAACAAGAGCCAGACAATACCATATGTGTTTGTCCCATCACACTCTACAACACATACACATACATAATGTACCACAATACATGCACCTACATCCGGTGTACAACTCCGCACATACATCTACAACCATTGTACAATGAAACATATACACCTACACCGGTGTACAACACAACACATACACTTACCCTTGGTGTACAACACCACACATACACCTACACCTAGTGTACAACACACTACATACACCAACACCCGATGTACAAAACAATACATATATGTACACACCATAACAGAAAACGAATACACATGTAATGATGCAACAACTACACAATACTTGTAACGCCATACCAAATATGCACAACACAACATGTGCAACGTGTACACAATACTACATGTTCACAACGCCACTTGCACAATGTGTACACAAAACTCAATGTACATAGCACCACCTACACAATGTGTACACAACACCACATGCATGACATGTACACAACACCACCTACACACAACACCCCATGTACAACATGTACACAATGCCATATGCACATAGCATCACATGTACAATCATGCACACAATACCACATGTACATAGTACCACATATACAATACACACACAACATCATATGTACAAAAAACTGCACATAAAACATGCACACAACATTGCATAAACAACTTCTACAACATATACACAATAATGTTATTGTACATCTAGAAATTGCATTGTCTCTACCAAGCAACCTTACTTCTAGTGTCGTATCCATGCTTGTCCCAACATGTCGTAGGTCACACTGCTTTCAATCTGTTGATGTATCCTTCAATGTTTCTTTTATGTAACATAAAAATAAGGATAGTACAAGCACATAATACCAAATCATATCCACATGATATTGACCTCAGAAATTTGTGAGGGATACTCTTCCCACTTAATTCACCATAACCAGAGACCTCTTCATGCCATTCACGCACATAAGAAATCATTCCTCCACAAGAATGATCCTAACAACCCTATCAGATAATGACATACATACATACATGTATACATATATAGACATCAACACAATCATAATCACAACATACTTACCATATATCACAAGCTCAAGGTTAAGAGAACTCCCTTTATCTGTGCACAACATGCACAACATTGAGAACAAAAATTCCTAATATAGACAAGGAATTTGATGCCTAAAATCCTTTTTATTTTCCTTTCCTGTTACCTTTCTCATGATTTTGCTGCCACTGTCAATTTACCCCAATGGACCCAAATAGTCCAACTAGTTGTCACATTATTGCCTTTAGCTTCCCTTATGCATGCACCGGGCTTCATCTGAGTCACACATTACCTGTTAGGTTTCATTCAATTCTCCCTGAGCTCCATTAAATTTCCTCTTCCCCAACCAATTCCCAAGACTCTCAAAACATAAAAAGGCAAGATGAAGAAGAAAACAAGAGAAAACCATGAAAAACCATCAACAATATGACACCATAAACAAAGTGGCAAGGCCTTGCACTGGACATAAACAAAACTACAAAATACAAATCACAAGGCACTTAAAGAAAAAAACTAACAACAAAAACCATGAATCAATACCCATGGGTTCCCCATGCTTCCAAGGGAAATCTCAACCTAGGCCTTCTTCAAGATTCATGGTAGTCTCTTTTACCATGCAATCGTTGCATCATACTTCCATAAACACACAATTGTTAGTGCATAAATAAACATAACAATATACCAGTTACCTTACCTCGATGTACTCAACATGTTGACCTGTACCTGAACATGTACACCTATCATCTCTCAAGGGATTCCAATTCCTTGATGAATCCAATTGTAACTAGAAGGCAGTTGTTATAACTGTAAAATACACGTTCATGAATATAGCATATAAACACATAATGACAAACAAGATTAGGGTTAAGAAGACGTCCTGTACTCATGCAAACACCCATTCTTTCGGATTTTGTGGTTTCCAAACATAGCCAAAGGAATTCTTGCAAAATTCCTTTCTTTTACCTTTTTACTCGCCGCAATCGAGTCTTACTATGTACTATCACATTACCCAACTATTAGTTACGTAAGAAAATCAACTATTATCTTGTCACATTAATACCAAGAATGTTACCTTGCAATTGCTCATGCATATTAGTCACACATTCCAAAGGTCAATACATCATGTATATTAATTGAAATCAACCTTTACCAAGACTAACAACCATTTCATAATCAAATATAGTTATTAGTCATAATACTACAACTAGCACCCACTTACACTCAAATACATATAAACTATCTCAACAAATAACGTGTTAGTACAACCATCTTAAAGCAAGATCATTTCTTCATGCAATCTTATAGACACATGCTCATAGCATTCAATTAATCAAAAATTAAAACAACGTATAGATGACATAATAGAAACCAAACACTCAAACAACAAATAAACAACATAATCAAATATTCAAACACCAAATAGACGACATAACTAAACTCATACCTCAATGCATCTAAGGGGAGGCTATCACATTTACATAAGTCAATCCAAATAAGCATGATAAATGATAATATAAAGGACTAACTATCATACAAGCACCATCATGACAATAATTCTCATTCATATGACCATAATAGCAATAACATGACTGACATTCACATGACTGCAATGCATATAACAACAAGTTGTTACCTTTCATGACTCTTCAACACGTGCATATGACCACACTGATCAACTAACATCTATCATGCATATAACCACAACAAAAATAGAACGAAATACATATATATAATCCTAATGTATATAAAAACCATTAACCAACATACATACATGCACAACATATAAACTTGAATGATGATCTTCTCTTATCGCGAGACCTAGCGCTGCAACCATGCTCTGATGATCTGCATCTCCTGCTCTATCTTGGAAAACTTTTCAGCCTCACAACATACCGATAACATCATTATGACATATAGTACATTCAAAAACCTTAACCATAACAATGCATGCATAAAAAAACGTATCTAGCCCATCCATTCCAAGTGTTGAAGCATGCTCTGATACCACTTTGTAATGTTGCCTCCTCTCATATCTGCCCATTTTAACCAGTTGGCCCAGGGTAGCCATGAGTTGAGTGGATACTATAGTATGATTCAACCTCCTATATCACCTTAAGGAAGTGGAATCAACAAACCAAACACCTTAGTGACTTCCCTATTAGATTATACATCATCCCCAGGGGCTAAACCACCCTTTCAGGTTCCAAGACCCTAAGTTAAACCTTTTTTCTCAGTGCCCTAATATCCCAAATGTTGGCATAACAATGCCTAATTTTTCTAGAAACCCTCCAATCACACACATGATGCCAACAAGGGAACTGTTAGCGCTCAAATCTACCTTAGGCTAAAATAAGGTAAAACTCAAGGCTACATCAAACCACGCTCAGCCTCGTAGCTAGCCCTACGAGGACAGGAGAGGGCTCTCTCCGGGTCAATCTTGGCTAAAGATGATCAATGAGGGTCGAGATGACTAAATTGATAACTAATTTTAGGCTAGGTATGAAGTGCAAGGAGTTTGAAATTGATTTTTTGAAGTTTTGTTGAATTCAAGGGAAAGGCAATTTTGGGTGCGAGGATGAGGCACAATTTTTCCAGAGGTCTACTTGGGGCAAGGTAGGTGATTGTCTTGATGCTTTTAAAGAGAATGAATGGCTAGATCTGACTGGTGAGAAGTTAAGGAGAGCAAGAAACTTTCAAGGATTCTCCATAAACAAATGAAAACATGGAAAATCAAACAAACTTAAAGGCAGAGCATAACAATTATGGATTCTACCTTAACAATTCATTTGTTCAATTGCAGAAGATAAGAGAAGGAAAATGATACACATAAACAACTTAAAAATACTGAAAGAAGCACACCATAAACACATAAAGCCACATGAATCCCAAACAGTGCTGCAAAACCCTGGTCTTTCCTTTGCCAAAATTGCAGATAAAATATGTACAATAGAGTGTCAAGCTTTTCCCAA
>APFE031663422.1:34033-67749 GCA_000404065.3 Pinus taeda | reverse complement strand
GTACCTCTTTATTTTTGTCAAGCTTGAGGAGGATAACATATGCTTGTTCTATAATTTTCCCTTCGGGCAAACCTGTTGCTATGTTTTAGCGAGCCTAGTGATAGTGAAACTTGCTCTTGTTCGGATGGACAAGCTTGTCGCTATTGTTTTAATGAGTTTAACGACAAAGATAACTCAGTCCTTTTCATGTTTAGAGAGTTTGAAAAGGGACAAAAAGGAAACTCTAGCAGTCCTTTTTCATGGTATAATCCCTTAAGTCTGAAATAAAGTATAAAATAATACGAAAGGGATGACTTTTCAATAGTTTTAATGAGCCGAAAAGACAAGCGCTCGATATTTTTGTGGAATGATCCCTCAGGTCCAAAGAGATTAAAATGTAGAGGAGGGATGGTGCTTCCCTTTACTTTAATGAGCTGGAAAACCCAATAGCTCAGGAATCTTTTCATATTTTACAAGTCTAAAAATAACTTAAAAGAGACTCATTTTTTAGGAACGAGTGATGTTTTCAGGTAGCAATCGGTTCCAGGTAAGTTTGGAACTTCTCAAGCACGACAATGTAAAGAGGGTGGCTAACAGAATCACTCGTCGTAGTTGTTCCTCAAAAGGGTAAACAATCAAGTGGAGGCATATGATCGGTTAAAAGAGTGGAGGTGATAGTAAGAAGATGACCAAGGCTCAAAAGGATGATAGTAATGCAATCACAAAGGTTATTTACCGAGGGTGGATTCATTTTTTAATGAGCTTGAATCTTTAGAAACTATGCTCAGTGCTAGGTTTATTATTTAACGAGCTTGAACTTTGTGGAAAAATTGCTCGTTGCTAGGTTTATTTTTTAACGAGGTTGAACTTTGTGGAAACATTGCTCGTTTCAGTCATCTTTAAAGATGTCTCTTATTAGTAGGTTCATTTTTTAATGACCTTGCCCCATGCGAAACTTTATTCAGTGCCTTTTGTATGTAGGCTAGAAACGACCAACTACAGAACTAAGAGTTAATTAACTACCGAGGTTAGGTAGGATAGTTGCCTACAAAACATTTCCTTTGCTTTGCCGGGGCTGCCAACAAAGGTGAATGGTGGATCAGACCAATCACCTAACCAAAGCAGTTGAACTAAAAGTTAGGCTAAAAGAATACGAGGTTAGAGTTACACTGGTCGCTTTTCACTTGTGTAAACAAGGTTTGCATGCCCCCAGGTACAAAGAAAAGTAGAGTTTCTAGGATACCATACGAAAGCTTTTGCATTTAAGCAAGATTGTTTCATCTGCAGAGCAGACAAAACACTTCCTTGGCTTTTTCCATCTAAATAGACAAAGGTGAATGGTGTGGGTCGGCACTCCAATCACATAACCTTAGAGGATATCCTGTTTCGAACTGATCCCATATCCTATATGGACGAGTGTTTCAGACCAATAATATACCCTATGATGAGGAGTTCCTTTTCCAGACTGATCCCATATCCTATACGGACGGTTGTGTCAGATTGGTCATATATCTTACAAGGAAATCTATCTTTTCATCTAGGTTCGCCTACCGAAGTAGACCAATGTGCATGCATCCTAGGTTTCGTTACATTCATTGAATCACTCGTGGTAATTAGGTGGATGAACTGGAGGTTGAAGAGACATTCCTTGTGCAAAGAGACCATTTAGGGATGGTGTTTGACTTGAAGCCGTGTTTGATCCGGGAAACGAAAGCTAGTCAACAAGTTGTACCATTCTGCCTCCATACGGGAAACACATCACTCGAAAGAGTGAGGAAACAATAGCTCCCATGCTATAAACGTAGTCACGCCCAAGGAGTATATTGCAATATAATGGCCCTTGGACTACCATCACGTTCAAATGAATGGTTTTCCTTCTCAAAGTTATAGGAAAAATTGGAAGGATCCCTAACGGTCGACTGGTTCCTTTATTGAAGCCTGACAAATTTCGATTTTCAGGCAGAAGCGATGGTGAACCAAGCACTTTCCAAGTAGTTGAGGAAAGGATACTCATGGAAGCCCCTTCATCTATGATAGTGCCAGCCATGATCACTTTGTAAACTAGTACTATGATTCAGAATGGTACATTAGATGGAAGGCGGGGTCCCGCTAGTAGATTCCAATCAAAGGAAACGACTAGATTTCTTGTAGGAGGGACCGAATAAATAGCCATATGAATCTCTTGAAATGGGGAACTTCCCTCCTGTCATGCGGAAAGAGTTATTTTTGCTGACAAAACTAACCTCCCTAGGAGTCTAAGACTCTCTAGTGACAAACAAGACAATTAAGAGCAATCCTTCTCTAAACATACATTATTCTATGAGAAACCAAGTGTTTGTCGATCCTACCTCAAGTCCAACGCTTGTTGCAGCAGTCCAGCCTCGTCGATCCAGATGAGCTCCTCCTTCACTTTGAAACCTGCATACACTAACAATCAAACCATTACATAACACCTGAATATTCCATAAAACAAAGCATATTCAACATATAGACCAAGGAGTATATGAAACAATTCATTAACAACAAATCATTGAGAAGAATGGACTTATTTGTATTAAGGAAACAAAAAGGAAACCATTACAACCTGAGCCTTGGTGTTGTGCAAGTTCCTCCCAGGGTCCAGCAAGAGTTTTCCTCTACTTTGACAAGCTCACCCACTTCCAAATGAAACAAGAAAGGATCGTAATCTCTCCTCACAAGCTTACAATGGAAGTCCTAATTCCAGCAGCATCTACCCTTTGGAATGTTCAGCTTTCAACCTCCCCTCCCTTGGCCCAATGCCTGTATTTATAGTGTTCTAGAGGAAGTTATTCAGTTCCAACATCAATGTGATACTCCCTCTTTTGGATGGGGTAGCTCCTCTCTTGCTGGGATAAGTTCCTCTATCATAGGGGTGCATGCACCATCTGGAGGCGCTCAATACACGTCAAACACTCTTCTAGAAGGCTCTAGAAGTGACCACAAGTAACTTTTTAAAGATGAAACTCGCGCCTTTTGACCTTTCCAGGGGTACGCACTCATCCTTTGGCTTATAGAGCGTACAAGTACGCAGGTACAGTGTGTTTGGGGTGCGTACACGCAGGCAAGGTAGAGAGAACCTGCGTACCCAGAGATTTTTATGTTTTTCTCTCTTTTTTGAAGTTTGACATGGAGAGCAGAGGTATAAGGCTTGACAAGGAGGATAATATGACTATTGATGGAGCCATATTAACTTTAGATAGTCATGGTGACAAATTTCAGTGTAACACCTCCTATGGTAAAGGAACAAGTCGATTGCCCCCATGTTCATCAAACTTTGTGTTAACAAAAAGAATTTGAACGGTGTCATTCTCATTCTATTTGGAGACTGTATCATCTGAAGGTGGACCTTCTAAAGACAAGACTGGGTCGACTGCCGTCTCGACCTGTTGACTTTGGTCCAGTATGAACTCAGAGGTTTTATCTTCAATGATAGGTGTTTCGACCGACACAGAGTTATGTCAGTTGGATTTTCAACTAGCGATGGACTTGGCAAGAGTTTCTTGTATCCAGGCGGAAGTCGCTACAGTGAAGCAGGATGGTTATCCAAGACTCTTTTAGCTTCGTCCAGAAAAGGACAATGGTGGAGGGCATGATCGCTTTCACACAACCTACAAGGAAATCTAGATCTTCCTTTTTGTCCATTGACTTCATTTTCACTAGTCGATGGTGTACTCTCAACATGGTTGACAGAGGTTGAAGACACCAAATGGTGCAAGCGGGGAGACCAATCTCTCAAGATCCATGGGATGCAAGGACAATCTCGCTGATATTGGTCTCCTTTGCAAATTACGCATGGAGATTTGGGTTTGGAAGGTGAAATGTGCAGATTTTCGTTGGACAATGCATGGTTACCCCCTTGTGCGGCTAGTTTATTCTTCTTCTTCTTCTCCTTTTCTTCTTCTTCTCAGCTACTTGGTTTTTAGTATCACTAGTTTCACCAAGCGAAGAGGAAGAAGGAGAGGGAGAAACAAACGAAGTAGAAGGTGGGGGAGCAACTCTAGTATCATCTGGTTGTTGATTTGATTGCTGAGGAATTGCGGTGTTTTGAATGATAGAGGTTGAGAATAGCCATACTGGCAGGCCAATTGTGAGTCCTAGAAGGGACAATGTAGCTATATAAGGAGCACCAATATCTCCCCAAGAGGAGAAAGGACTAGGATTTCCCCCAACGGGAAATCCTTGATTGGTGGACTCCATTACCTCAACCTAAGATCAATGAAGGAATGGGGATGTTATTTTGAATTAAATGAATTTTATGACGCTTTGACACAACTTTCTTTTTCAATTTTTAAGAGTCGAGAAAATTCTAAAGGGGACTCTAGTCACCTTTGATTTTTAATGAGCCTGAAGTGACAAATGCTCAAATGGACCTTTTCTTTTAGGGAGTTGAAAAGGAACGAAAGTGACTACTATGGAAATCTAGATAGAGGGATTACCAAACCAATTGCAAAACTGCAATATACACCTTGGTGGTAAATTAAAGAGAAATTACCAAGGACTTTACATATGACAGTTAATCTGTTGGGTGTGAAGCATGATTGTTCAGAGGTCTTTGTTTCAGCTAGATGTATACCCCAGGAAGTTTGTACACCCCCCCACACGGGGGGGGTGCGAGGGGGACTTCCCCCCCCGCAGGGGTTCGGGGGGGCCCGATCCCCCCCCGACTGGGGGGTCTCGGGGCCAGCGGTCCCCCGGTGGGGGTTTCAAGGGTAGCGCCCCAAAGCTAAAAACAAATGTAAAATTGTCTTGTAAAAGTATAGTAATTTCTAGTCAATCTGGGTCGTTCATTAGGAAGATGATCTGACAGTAGAACTTATGTTTAGTTTAGGGTTTTTTTCCCTAGAAAGTAACCCCTCTCTTTGTATGAGGGCATTGTATTTGAGGCTGTGTAATAGATGTGTATTCTTTGAGCGAGAAAAAAAGAGGTGAGACTGTGAGAGAAAACAGAGGATATTACAACGTATTTGTTGTAGGTTGTGTCTCTTCATTTTGTTGGATAATATAAAGGAAGGACTAGTTGTTCAGGGTGGATGTAGCCCAAACTGGGTGAACCACATATATCTGTGCCTATCTAGTTTTATGCATTTTCTATGTTTATATTTATGCAATATTTTGTGTTCCATTGCTCCGTAATATATAATTTTCTAACAACTGGTATCAGATCTGAAGGTCTATTTGGCTGATAAACTCGTAGGAAAGAAGGGTTCCTGGTTCGAGTGGGAGAAATGGCAGAAGATGGTAAGTTTAGGGTCGAGAAATTTAATGGCCAAAACTTCTCGTTGTGGAAGATGCAGATGGAAGATTATCTGTATCAAAAATATTTGTACCTACCATTGGGTGGAAAAACAAAGATGCTGACGGGTATGACAGATGAAGAATGGAACCTTCTCGATAGAAAGGCACTTGGAACAGTACAAATGTGCCTCGCAGTGTCGGTTGCCTTCAACATTTCAAAGGAAACAATGACAGAGGGTTTGATTAAGGTGTTGGAGAAGCTATATGAAAATCCCTCAGCCTCAAACAAGGTATTTATTATGAAATGGTTATTTAATATGAAGATGTCGGAAGGTGGATCTATTGCAAACCATTTAAATGATTTTAATACTGTTACAAGTCAGTTATGTTCTGTAGGGGTAAACTTTGATGATGAAGTTAGAGCTCTGTTATTCTTGTGCTCATTGCCAGAAAGTTGGAATGGTTTAGTAATGGCTATTAGTAACTCTATTTCTGGATCTAGTACTTTAAAGTTTGATGATGTTTTCGGTGCTATCCTTAGCGAGGAAATGCGATGGAAAAGCTCCAGTGAGACATCGGGTAATGATTTGAGTGCAGAGTCTAGGGGAAGAAAAATGGAAAGAGGAAAGAGCTCAGGATATCACAGTAAATCAAGGAAAGGTAGATCCAAGTCCATATCGAGGATAGTGTATTGGAAATGCGGAAAGGAAGGACACCTAAAGAAAGATTTAGATCTCGGAAGGGAAGAGAAGGAGATGCACAAAAGGAAAGCAATCATGAAGCAAATGTGACAGGTGAGGTGTTACAAGATGCTTTGATTCTTTCTTTCAATAATATTACTAATTCCTGGGTGGTAGATTCAGGGTCCTCATTCCATGCGACACCTAATAAGAAATATTTTCATGACTATGTTCAAGGAGATTTTGGACAAGTCTATTTGGGTGATGATAAACCCTGCAAATTTTTTGGAATGGGTAAGATTCTTGTAAAACAGCAGAATGGAAACCAATGGCCACTAAAGGAGGTAAGGCAAGTTCCAGATCTAAAGAAAAAATTGATTTCAACAGGGTAGTTAGGCGGTTAAGGTTGTATGACAAATTTCACATATAAAGCTTGGAAGGTCCCCAAAGGAGCCCTGATAATAGAAAAAGGCGAAAAGGTTGGCACATAGTATTTATGCAATGATATTTCTAACTCTGTTAATGCTTTAACTTCCAAAGGAGCAGATGCAGCATTATGGCATCATAGGATCGGAAAAATGAGTGAGAACGGGATGAAGATCCTTCCCTCAAGGAATTTGTTGTCGGGTTTGAAGAATGTCGATTTGGACTTTTGTGAGAATTGCACTTATGGAAAACAAAAGAGAGTTAGATTTCTCAGAGTTGGGAAAGAAAAGAAGAGAGAAAAATTAGAGCTTGTGAATACAGATGAATGGGGACTTGCTCAGGTATCATCTCTTGGTGGCTCTCGTTATTATGTTACTTTTATTAATGATGCAACTAGAAAAACTTGGATTTATTGTATTAAGAATAAATGTGATGTATTTGATACTTTCAAGAAATGGAAATCTTTGGTTGAGATTGAGACAGGAAATAAATTGGTGTCTCAGATCAGACAATGGAGGTGAATATTGCAGCAAAGAGTTTGATAGGTACTGTTCAGAGCATGGAATTCACAGAGAGAAGACAGTTCCAAGAACACCACAAGAAAATGGTGTGTCAAAAAGGATGAACAAAACAATCATGGAGAGTGTAAGGTGCATGAGATTGCATGCAGGATTGCCTTTACAATTTTTGGCAGATGCTGTAGATACTATTGTTTATCTAATAAACAGAGGGCCTTCAAGTTCCTTGGATGGTGGTGTTCCAGAGGAAGCATGGTTAGGTAAAAAGGTAAACTACTCTTTTTTAAAGCCTTTTGGTTATGAGGCCTTTGTCCATATTAATAAAAAAAATAAAACAAAGTTTGAGGCAAAGTCAAAGAAATGTACTGTTATTGGATATGGTGTTAACGATTTTGGTTATCACTTATATGATTACGAAAATCACAAAATGATTAGGAGCAAAGATGTAATATTCGATGAAAAGGTCTTGTATAAGAATCAGTTGTGGGAAAAGAAACAGGAAAAAGAAAACAAGGAATACACAGTTCTTGATGAAATCACTGAAAAATTAAAGGTGCCTAAAAATAATAATAATCAACAACCACAACAACAGCAACCACCATAACAACAATAGGCACCCCAAACACCTGAAAGTGGTGTTAGAAGATCTACCAAGATAAGTAGACCCCTTGAACGATACTCTTTTTCATTATATTATGTATTCTTGATTGATTCTGGTGAACCATAGTATTATGAAGAAGCAGTGCTGGTAGAAACTAGGAAGAAGTGGGAGCAAGCCATGAAAGAAGAGATGGACTCCTTAGCACATAACCAAACTTGGGACTTAGACACGTTGCCTGCAGGTAAAACAACATTGCTAAATAAATGGGTTTACAGGCTGAAGGAAGAAGATGGAGGAAAACAAAGGTACAAAGCTAGACTTGTGGTGAAGGGGTTTGCACAGAAGAAAGGTATTGATTTTGATGAAATATTTTCTCCTTTTGTTAAAATGACTTCAATCAGAACTATTTTAAGTCTAGTAGCAGTTGAAGATTTGCATCTTGAGCAGTTAGATGTAAAGGCAACCTTTCTCCACGGGGATTTGGAGGAAAAGATATATATGCAGCAACCACAAGGATATGAGGTGAAAGGGAAGGAAAAACTAGTGTGCAGGTTATAGAAGAGCTTGTATGGCTTAAAACAGGCTCCAAGGCAGTGGTATCTAAATTTGACAAGTTTATGTTTAAACAAGGTTATACTAGATGTCACTCTGATCATTGTGTTTATCTAAAAAAGCAAAATGATGGCAGCTATATTATATTGTCATTGTATGTAGATGACATGCTTGTTGCAGGATCTAACATACAGGAAATAAATGTGCTCAAAAGAAAATTGGCAAATTCATTTGCAATGAAGGATTTGGGAGCTGCAAACCAAATCCTTGGTATGAGAATAACTAGAGACAGGAAAAATCGTAAATTAACATTGTCTCAGAATGAGTACATACAAAAGGTGTTGAAAAGGTTTAACATGCACAATGCAAAACCAGTTAGTACTCCTTTTGCTAGCCATTTCAAACTTAGTAAGGAAATGTGCCCAAAGACCCAAGAAGACATCGATTATATGTCTAAAGTTCCATATACATTAGGAGTTGGAAGCTTAATGTATGTAATGGTTTGCACAAGGCCCAATATTGCACATGCAGTGGGAGTTGTAAGCAGGTACATGAACAATCTAGGAAAGGAACATTGGATGGCAGTGAAATGAATTCTTAGATATTTGAAAGGTACCAAAAATCAAGCATTATTCTTTGGCGGTTCAAACATTTCTCTACAGATATGTTGAAGCAGACATGGCAAGTGACAGAGATAACAGGAGGAACACTACAGGATATGTATTTACTATAGGTGGAACAACTGTCAGTTGGGTTTCAAAAATCCAAAGTGTTGTTGCACTTTCAACAACAGAAGTAGACTATGTTGCTGCTACAGAGGCTAGTAAATAAATGATTTGGTTACAAAAGTTATACGTGAATTGGGTAAGGAGAATGATATGGGCACGTTATATAGTGATAGCCAAAGTGCCATTCATCTTGCAAAGAACTCAGCATTTCATTCTAGGATTAAACATATATATCTCAAGTACCATTTCATACGATCAGTGTTGAAAGATGGAGAGTTGAAGCTGGAAAAGATACACACTAGCCAGAATCTTGCAGATATGCTAACAAAAGTTGTAACCAGGGAGAAATTGAGAATATGCTCAGTTTCAATTGGTCTTCAAGGATGACGATGAAGATGAGAAGCACAACCAAGTCCAAAGAGGAGTCATTGTCCAGCAAATGAAGCAACAATGGAGTTGCTACAATCATTCTCCAAGTGGGAGATTGTTGGGTGTGGAGCATGATTGTTTAGAGGTCTTTGTTTCAGCCGGATGTATACCCTAGGAAGTTTGTACACCCCTCCATGCGAGGTGATGTGGGGGGGACTTGTCCCCCCTGCGGGGGTTCGGGGGGGCCAATCCCCCTTGGCTGGGGGGTCCGAGGGCCAGCAGTCCCCTAGCAGGGATTTTGGGCCATTCATTAGGAGGATGATCTAATGGTAGAACTTATGTTTAGTTGAAGGTTTTTTACCCTAGAAGGCAACCCCTCTCTTTGTATGAGGGCATTGTATTTGAGGTTGTGTAATAGATGTGTATTCTCTGAGCGAGAAATAGAGAGGTGAGACTGTGAGAGAAAACAGAGGATATTACAACAGATCTACTGTAGGTTGTGTCTCTTCATTTTGCTGGATAATATAAAGGGAGGACTGGCTGTTCAGGGTGGACATAGCCCAAATTGGGTGAACCACGTATATCTGTGTCTCTTTGGTTTTATGCATTTTTTGTGTTTATATTTATGCAATATTCTATGTGTTCCATTGCTTCGTAATATATAATTTTCTAACACAATATTCCTGAATGTTGTGTTCAGTGCATTGCCACTGATAGGGCAGCAGACACGGCTTCCTAAGGATAAAGGATATCAGCCTATTGTGGTCTCCCAATATATACTCAATGGTACGGGGAGCACAAGTCCGTATTGGCACTTGTCATATCAAAGAGGAGGAATCACCCAACATTCAATGAAAACGATAGTTACTAGGCTTTACGATGTTGGTATACGTCCCTAGCCCTAGCCTAGACTTCTAGATGTTGTGCGTTAGGTTCCAAAGCGTTTTTATGTTCATTGAGGTTTATTTTAAAGTTGATCTTTCTTAAGAAGTTGCCTTTCAAGGTTCACATCGTGATGTAGATGCAAAATTCCTAAATATGCAATCTAAAATGATAAGCAGTCGTTTATTTTTCTTTTAGCAATGAAAATCCTAGCTACTAAGGAAAGAAAAGTATGATTCTTCAACAAAGAGAAGAGAGCACACACTAAATGCACTTTTCCTAAATCATTTTCCGCATGTAGTCTAAATGCAAATGCACATGCATGTATTTGTTTTTCCATTTTCTTAATGTGTGAATGCCAAAAAGGAAAACTAAGTACAGATCTGAACTACTTTCTTCAAAGCAACACTTTAACAATTTCTTTTCAAAAGGAAAGGAAGTCTAAGACGACACTTTCGACTTCAAATGGAAAATTTTTTTCGACACTTCAAATATTGACAATTCAAATCAAATACAATGGAAAAAGTACAATTGACTATCTAAAAGAGGAAGACTTTACGACACCCTTTTTCTTGACTCAAAACGATAGTTGTGACACTTTCGAATCAAAAGATGATAGTTTGATTAAGCTACTTTTTGCAAAGGAGGACTGTAAATGATGAAAAATACATAAAAAAGCATTTATAATTCCTTATCAATGGAGGCTGAACAATGTAAAGGAAGAAGGCTTCAACAATGGTATATTGATCATAGGCAGCAAAACTACTGAATAGAGCTGAAAACAATGAAGAAGAAACCACATTCCAGAGAGGGAAATAGTCTCATTTAATCATCGCACCTATCTTGAAGGGAAACAGGGATGCATCTCACTTGCAGCACACGGGAGGTGTGATGCATCCAAACTGCCAATGAGAGACAGTGCGATGGACTAGGAACGAGACTGAGCTTAGTTTTTACTTACAATTTGCAGCTAAGTTCAGTGATTTAGGCCGATCTTATGATGGACAGTAAACAAAAAGTGTAGGGGTATGATCTTATGAGGTTATTGAGCTACCACCAGGGCACTTAGGATGTTTGCAAGTCAGATGTTTAGTTCATAAACCAACCTGGATATTGATTGAAGCAGCGTTGATCTACTTTGCAGTTGCATAGAAAAAACAGTTCGAAGGCTAGCTGGCTTAACTTCAGGCTCTGTCTATAGTTTATAAAGCAAACAATAGTAACAAACAAATAGACTATTCGTTCCCCAGCGAAGTCGCCATTTTGTTTCTGGGAAAACTAGTGTCTATTTAGATCTACTAGTCCCACTAAGACAAGTAGCTATCTTAGAAATAAGCAATTCAAAGTAACTTGTGTTTTCCTTGATGGAAGATAGATAAGAGAGAAGCAAAGAGCACCAACCTATTTTTTCGCTTGGCTCCTTGCTTGATTCCTCTCTCCTTTGATAGAGCTTGTCACTCCTTTCTCACTTGTCCCACTTCAAAGAACACCTGTAGAGGCAAAGCAACAAGAAGCCATCAAAGCATAGAGATCTAATGTAGAATCAGAAGTACATTAACCATACAATTGCATACACAAATACGAGATTCAGAAATACACAAGTATATGGAGGAAAACTCAAATAACTTTATTGATAGTAGAAGTAGAAGAGAGGATTACAACCCAACTGTCTGATCCAACATCATCCTCCCAGCATGAAAGCCCTCTTCACCTCATGAAAAGAAAGATCACCCAACAATACAATGTCTTCAAAGAGAAACCAACAACACTTCCTTACAGATTACAAAATTCCAACCTCTGGATCTCTAGGATGGGGGATTCATATATAGATATTTGCAAGGGGGTGAGTTAGCTTCTGGGTTTTTGATTAGTGTCATTTCACTGATATTTCTTGGTTCCACTTGGATATTTTCGTGATCTCTTACTCATCCCTGGGCGAATTCAGAGAGGTAAGTGTCATATGAGCAGTTTCTAGAAGATTCTTTGGGCTTCCACTTAGCAAACTGTCTTTTCCATTTGTCTGCTCTTACCCATTGCCCCCTATAGAAGGCCTTTTCCGTATGCATCACACCCCTATGTGTAATAGGTGATATGCATCACACGTTGGCCAAGGAGCAGTCTGTATGGGTCATTTTTGACCAGTTCTGAGTAGTTTTTTAGGTGGAACTTCTAAGAAATGATGTAATCAGTTTACCTTGATCCTTTAGGGTATGAAACAACACTTTTAAGGGTTTAAGAGCCCTTGGTTTATCAACATATGTGATTGGGGTTGCAGTGCCCAAATATGTCTATAACACTGTGGTGTCATCAAAACTTGTTGCTCTGGGCACTCTTTAGATTGGGCAGTATCTCTAACTGACCCTTCGCTTTTATTATGGTCACTCTCGAACCGTTTAGAGCGTTCTGGTGACTCTTTTCCAGACTTATACCTGGACTTGTCTGTACCTGAGCTTCCACTTAAAATGACGTTGGGAGTTGGTTCCCTTATTGGTTCTAAGCGTAACTTATCCAAGGGGATGTTGGATAATCTCCTCTGTCTTTACAGTTTGAATTCTTGGAATTCTGTTGGGGGAAATTGAATTTGAGCCATATGCAAAACATCTTTTAGTGTACTCTTCTACTAGAAGATATCATCAAAGAGATCATCTTCTTTGGTGAATACCTTTATCTTGACAACCGTAGTAAAATTCTTAATTACATCATAGGGATCGAATTGTCTCCTTGGAAACTTGAAAATTTGTAGAATCAACATGTTATATACTTCCCTAAATGAATGGCCTAAATCAAATAGTGAAAGGCCCACAGGCTACAGGAAATTGCGGCCAGATGGCCTTTTTCTTGTCTTTCAATTCTCTGCTCATTCCTCCCACCCCGCAGGTCTGGTAGGCAATTTCTCGAGCCAATAACTTATCAAGAACATATAAGGGTATCACATGAGGGGAAGCAATGCTTCCAAATACTTTGACATAAGTGAAAAACTCTTCCCCAAACCATCTTCCGACAGGGAGAATATCAACTTCTTCTTCGGGGTAAAATCTTGGGGTGTCCTTATTATACAACATTCTGTAAAGAGGCAACGTAACTCCATGACAAATTTTGTAAAAATACGGGATAAAGCTGGAATCCCACAATTCCTTATGGTAAACATGAATGGGCAAATGATTCTGTATAGTCCACTTCCAACCCATTAAAATAAATCTAGAAACAAAACAAATTGCATCCATAACATAAGCAACTAAAAAGAAAGGAGGATAAATCCTCTGAGAGGTAGTTCGTTTAGACCGGTAGTTCCAAATAGCTAAGGCTAAATTATCAGACAATATTTGAGCCCAATCCATAATAGTGGTGTTAGTGGTCACATGTAATAGGGGTAGCCACCCGTATGAAAAATTATTGATGTCAGGCCTTCCAAATAGCCTACATAGCATAGCAGCAGCAAAACAATATGGGGAGGAGATGGAACTATTACTGTACATACCATGTTTGTCCTTTTTCAATGGCTCTTCCCTTGCTAACTAGTTCTTGGTGCACTCCACCAAGTCTTCATTTTCTTTGGCGAACTTCTCCACAAACTGTTTGTTGTAGCTTGCCTGTGACTCTAGTAATTGATACATTAGCCTTAAATCCTGTGGGGTGAATGACCCAATGAGCTCCTGGCTCCGTGACCTGAAATGTTTGTATGTTATATCAGCACTGTCTAATACCTATTTAACCATGTTTGTATATGGAAGTATCTTAGGCCTTCCCACTATTTGGTGCAGGAATGAACATGCGAGTTCAGTAAGTGAGGCTTCAGATGAAACATGTGCGTCTGTTGTTACTGTAACTTCCATAAGTCTGGGGTTTTCTTCTTTGAGTACACTATACATGCCTTCCCAAGTGGATATGTCAGCTTCTCTGGTATAGGTGGTGTCTGTGAATAAGGGCGTCATCTCTTTTTCCTCAGCAACTGGAGCTTTTCCCTTCTTTCTCATTACCCTTTGAACACTGCTGCATATAGTATTCTGCTTGCTGCTCCTACAAGTTTACAAGTAAGGAAAGAATAATGGTAAGAGACAAGGTGATGGGAAAGCTCTTAACTTCGAAATCCTATCAAATATATCACCCTACGTGAAACAACCTTTCGATTAGATCTAAATCTTATCTCATAAATGACCATCAACCAACCACTAAATTGGCATTAATGCCCATAACTTGGTATCAGATTACGAGAAATAATTTATTGAACGATGAGCCCTGCCAATCTACGATAAAGTGATTTTGCGATTTGCTTCGCAATATCGCAGATTGCAATATCGTTAATCCTTTTCGTTAACAATCATTTATTTCCTTATGCGATCGCGAGATGTGATTTGCGAGATGCTTTATCACATATCGCGGGATCGGGATGTTTTATATTAGGTGATACTTGCATCATATGAAATTTGCGATCTGTGATGAATCTTTAAGGCGTGCAATCTCGCGTCAAATTTTCGCAATTTGAAAGTTTGCTTATATGATGTCCTCAATTACCTTTTTGCGATGCGATGTTTTATTGTTAAGAGAATGATTTTATTTAAAACTTACCAAAAACTTAAGTTTTTTGGGTTTTGTGGATGTTTTCCTAAGTTTATGATAATGTGTTTTATTCAAAGGGAATTATAAGTGCTAGTTTATTTTTAATTTTTTAGAAGGGTCCCCATTTATTTAGTTTTAGTAATAAAACTAAATAAAAGGGGGGTTGTTGCTGGCCACAATAGGAAGGAATTGAAATATTATGATCATCTTAAATAATGATTATTTTTCATAATCAGAATCTCAAACATAGTCATTGTGAAGGATTTCACGAGCTTCATGGTCTCCATTAACTCCAACTTGGACTTGACACTTGTGAAAATTGAAAAAAATTGTTATAACGGGTTGATGTGACAAATCAAGATAAGGAGGACGGAGGAAATAACTGATGGAGGGTAAGATATAGATCGAGAAGAAACAATGTCATTGATTAAATCATATTCAAAATTGAAACTTGAGTTCAAAACTTGAACATGAGGGGAAGGAGAAGGTGGTGTTGGATCAACAAATTGATTTTCAATTTCTCCCAACTTTACTTGGGTGCATGGAGTTGCTTGATTTGGTGAAGAATTTGAAGAAGAGGAAGAGTCACATGAAAAATCAGTTTCTTCTTTTGGAATTTTGAGAGCTCCATGACCAAGAACTATTGGGATATTTAAAAGAGATTTTTGTTTAGGAGGATTCAAAGAAATTTGAACAAGGTACTAAAATTTCTCTTTCATAAAATTTCAATCTATGTCATCCTTAGAAAACTCGCAACAAAAGTGAATGAAACAAAAATGAAAATATTCAATGGACTCATCATATTTATTTCTAAGATAAATAATCTTCTTATAAACACTTATTTAATCATACATGTCAAAGGCTTGGTGCAGCTCCTTGATAAGGCATTGAAAAGAACGAATAGAGTTGTCGATAATGTAAAGCACCATTGTTTAACATGTCCTTCGAATGTGAGAATGAAAAACCTACAAGAAACACCCTCACAATTAATTTCATAATATTCACAAAATTCAAGAAAGAGGAGGGTATGCTCAAGAATGGTTGTTTCACCCTCGCTATAAAATTTCAAATTTGATAAGTCATGAATTATCCACACAAGCAGTTTCATATTTGTAATTTTGGAAAAGGATTTCAGGGTTATGATATTGGAAGAATCCATTCAATATGGAAAGGTGAAAAAAGACTTCACATACTCATCTTGTTATATGGCCCTACTCCTAGCTCCAAAATCGTTTTGACGATGTTGGAAGCCAATAACAGGCGTAGGGGATCTCCCCGATGTGAAGTCCCAATTAGAGCCCACACCGTTTGGAGTAGGAGCCCCAACTAGAATATGGTCAGTTTCCAAATAGGTGGTCTTAGAGATATGCCTTGGCTACACTGAACACATAAGATGATATATACATGGCTTTGGTTTCAGCAAGTGTATAAGCCTTGTGAGATATCAAATGTAATGTATGAAATGTTTGTTCACATCAAAGGGAAATAAGTGATCCCCTTAAAAGAAAGTAATATTACTATCTTAGAAGAGACACATGAGCAATACAAAGAATCATTATTTAACCTGCAAAATAGTTCAAAAGATAGAAAGGATTATGATAACGTAAACAACATGCATTAAAAAAGATATGCCATACTAAAGAAAATTAATTAGTCCATTAACATTAGCATAAATGAAACAACATACATCACAAATATATAAAGAATAGTCTTACTACATTCATGGGTTATGCATGAAGGTGTGTCGGCTCTGAGAGCTTCTCATTATAAAGTGAAAGTTCCAAGCATACAATTATATTGATAAGACACTATCCCTAGTAGTGGAACGTGAAGCCAACACTTGCTTCTCCAAAGAATGATATTCATCCTATGCTAGAATAGAGAAACCAGAGCTCCAAGTCTCTGGTTTCAAGCCCTTTTCTTAAGATATGACGGTTTATTTATAACAAATGAGATGACCATTCATCTCCATTTGTGACCTTTGAGCTTCCCTCCTGACTCTTAGACTTATTTTGTCTTTATTCTAACTAATGATTTTTCATATTCCACATTTAACTCTTGGACTTTCGCTCAAATATTTATTTTAAAATACAATAAGATAAAACCCATGTAGGACAAAAATGGGTAAATCCTAATAAGAAAACTAGATATATTAAACTTGAGTTTGAGGAAACTCTAGCTCAAAAACTTCAACTTGTAATTTTGTAGTTACATATTGATTCCAAGCATTGTATTGTGTAATTATCTCCTCAAAATTTACAAGAAGGTTTAGCTAAAAAAAAACTCTAGCTTCCATAGAATCTATGTATATGGTTTTGGAACCACGTTGTACTTCATTCTGCAATAAGAAAAACTTCGCATTGACCTTAGCAAACCACCTATGTACTTTCGCATTTTGTGCCTGTTAACCTCCAAGTCTTATTTCATTGTGATTTTCTTCAATGGGTTCAAGTATTCCTCGATCTCCTACCTGAAAATGTTTCTACCCTTTTTCTTTCCAAGCGACCCTATTGAGGGGATCTTGTTTTCTTGAACAAAGGAATCCAAAGTATTGTATAACCATGCATAAGCAGCTAAAATGATGGCCACAAAGGTGTCAAGTTATTTATTGATTTGTATGAACATTTTGACCTCAACCTTTTCCAAATTTTCTTCTTGCCTTGTGTTCTTGGCCAATTCTACTCATTCTTTCTTATACTTAGTTCACCATTCATGGATTGCGGTAATGGGTGTATGAATGAATTTCAAGGCTTTCACATTTTCTCACAATTTCTTTTACACGTCATGTAAGGGAACTACTACTTTATGCAAGGTAACCAAATCCTCATAAATATGCCTCATAGTGTTTCCCAATGCCTGGATCTCACCATATCTAGCTACTTGAAGCTCCTTCAAGTAAGAATTCACAAAATAGTACAACCTCTGATTTTCCACTTAGAGTTGTTTTATTTGTTTCTTTGAAAATTCCATATCCTTTGCCATTTGTTTTTTTCTGCCATTAGGAAATTTGTATTCACTTTTGAAGCTCCTATAAAGACTAATTTAGCTACACCAATGGTATGAGGATTCTTTTTGATGTCAATGAAGATCACCCTTTCTATGTGAATCAAAGAAGGATGTGTCATATCATTGGGGAAATATTTCTTCCTTTCCTATACAATTTTTTTTCTGAAGCTCATGGAAGGCTAGGTTAGAAATATCCATGATCAGGTCATCATATAGAGGATATATTTCTTCTCCACCACCTAGGGCTTGCCTATCTATAGAGGGATGTGGAGGCTGAATGATGATATGTTCTACACTATGCATGAGGTCAACATCTTGGTTATCCCCTTTTTCTATCTCCATGTTCTAGGATAATATATGCTCCTCAATCTCTTGAACAAGCTCATGATCCTGCCTTTGTTTGCTCTCTTCTTCTTCATGTTGTTTCTTCTTTTCTTATTCTACCTATTTCAGTCTAGGTTCTTCTTCTTCCTTTCTCCTTAGTTCTTCTTGTGCTTGGTTTTCCTCCCACTCCTTTCTTCTTCTTTCTTTCTCCCTTTTTCTTCCGTTCTTATTCCTATTTACTTTCTATTTCTCATTTATTCCTCTTCCTTTCTGTTGCCATAACCACTTTTAGAATAATTCAATTTTATTTGAAATTGCATCTTTTCTCCTCTACTAGGTTATGGGAAACCTTCCTCTTATACTTAATACTCACTAGGGTGCATTCTTCTGGCTTCATTACTTCCTTGGTAACACTTTGTTCTAGAATTATGTTGGAAGGGCCTACCTGGTTACCTCATGCATGTGGCCAAGAGGCACTATAGTGATTCTTTATATTTTCCTCGTCTGACCTAACATACGTCCCATATGGACACACAAAGTTCAACTTGGCATAATATTTCTTGCAAACTCCTATGGGATTGTATTGATGAAAATCTATCGTACTGAGCCCCTATATTTTTAATTTTGTGACTTAAGCTTATGTGGCCTTCAAGTTATTAATCTCATAAGATCCCACCTGTAAGGGAAGAGTAGGCCAAGGTGCCTTCTTCTTCCTTTATAGTACTATATTTGGACCTGTGACAAGATGATAAGCGACCTCTTGCATGACTACCTTGTCTGCGACATACCTAGGTAAGAGATGAGATGGTTTCTAGTAGCCAATCACTCTGAGATATGTGCCATCCGGTGAGGCAGTCCAATCCACAACTTTTGACACTCAACTCATTACCTCACGGGACATGCAAGGGGATTATTCTTCAAAGATAATTTGGTATAACAATATGAAGAAGTGATGAGCTAAACTTTCAAATACTCCTTTATAACTGCATTCTACTAACAATTTGCAATAAATATGGATAGGAGGCTCTTTAGGTGTTCATTTCCAATTCATGCCAAGGAAAGCATCACAAATACAAATTTTGTCTAGTAGGTAGAAAAACATGTAGAATTGTTGTTGCTTACCTTTTGGTAGATTTTTCACCCTGTTCACGTTGATATTTAGCTATTGAGACACAATATTAGACCAATTAAATATCTTCCCTTCTGATATTTGATATAGCATGTAAAACCATTCTTCTGGGAAGGATTCAATATTCATGTGTCTATAAACTTGGCAACACAAGACAATCAAGTAATGAAACACCTTTCTGAGTGATTTGGTCCTATAAGTATTGTTTGGTGTCTGATGAAAATTTACCGGTTCCTTTACACATATCTTAACCACTTCCTTAGTTTTTAGGTAGCCTGTTGTTTCATAGGAATGAGAGTCCATGTGTTGCTTAGGCTTAGTTAAGTTGTAGATCAAGTGGACATCATGTGGTTGGTAGGAGGAAAGCTGCTACCCACTAACACTATTTACAAACATGCTCTTGGTATCTAAGCCTTCTGGGAATCCATCTGATGACATATGCACATGGTAATATCGGGAATCTACAAGCGACCCTGTGAAGCCCTAAGCATTAAATGTTGATGTAAACATTTATATTCTCTAGATCTATTTTAAATTATGTATCAGTGAATGAATTCTTGATGGTATGCCAAGTGATATCAGATTCCTTCTCAATGTACAATTATGTATCAACTAGAATGGGAATTGATGTTGAAGGACTTTTAACATCTTCCTTGGTAATGGTTTATGTAGCCTCCTTTGATGTTGATCTCTTGGTAGGCATGATGTTATCTGTTGATGCAAGGAAAATGTGTTCAAGACCTATAGTACCCTGGTAAGAGAAAAACTCATGATGATAACAAGTTAGCTCTAGCAGATCAATTCAATAGTCAATCTTAAAGCATCAAAACAATGACTAAGGAGAGAGATTACAAAATACTAGGTTGTATGAGGGAAAGCTGAGATTTGGAATTGTGCAATATGTAGTGAGAGAGGATGTTGTGCAATCTTGACTGATAGAGGGTTGACTTGAGAGTTATAACAATGAAATGCATAGAATCAATAGGCAGAAGAGGGCCACAAGATGGGAAGGATTTCATAGTGTGCAATTTCAGTGGCCAGGTTGGGCCACTACACGAGGGCTTCACTAGGGGAGAAATACCAAACCACGTGCATTCATATTCGGGGATATATATTAAGAAAAAAATTACATAATATATTGAGCATATAATAGGGGGTAAAGGGTTTTTATATTAGTAGTATAAAAAATGGAGCTCAAAGTTAATGAAAAAATATAAATTGGTATAAAAAATGTTAATTAAAAAACGGATAACTACAATATCTAGCGAAAGTAGGGGTTTTCTAAATTGGGAAGGTTTATGGGGTTCATATTGGTTGTTGGTTAAATAATGTCATTTTTAGAGGTATTTTCCAATATATAGTCAAATTAAGGGTATTATTTAGTATGCCACGAACGCACGTGCTATGTTAAAGGTTCATTGAGTGAAGCCACCTTGGGCCACTGCTAGATGGGATTACATAATGTGTAGCTAGAGGGAGCTAGTGATTGCGCAATATATAGTTGGAGGGAGCTAGTGATTGTGCATTATGCAATTTCAACTAGCAATGAGGGGGCTTGTTGCTTCGGATTGCGCAATGCACAATAGGAGGAGCCAAAAGCCTTAAGGATGTTTTGGTTCAGTCAGGGAGAGAGGAAAACATAAGATCTATGACTGACGAATAGAAGAGTGTAGATCGGCCTTATAATGAGTTATATCAATAATTACAATTGACTAGAAAATATCATGAAAAGGGAAGAACATGCATGCATGAAAAGACCCAACATTAGTAATTGTTAGTAGGCAGAAAAGCTTGAAAATAATGTGACACTTGTGAAAACGATTTGAAAGACTTAAACAACACCTTTGTAAGGTCTTAAAAGCATAAATTCTACTAAATATAAGAAGAAATGAGCAAAGTGGCACTTGCAAACACAAAAGCGACAAAATCGACTGAAAAAAGCAACAAAATGTGACTAAAAAAAGTAGCGAAAAGTGATACTTTAGAAACTTACTCAGAAAAGTGTTGCAAACCAAATATGAAGCTCCTTGAATTCACGGGGATGGATAGAGATCCAATGTCAAATGTGAAAATGAGCTCTACAAGAATTTATTATATGGATTTACCCCCACAAGATTAGGGTTAGGGTTATTGATACTCATGCCTAAAATCAAGGAGAATGCAACACTTATCCATAAATCTAAAATAGAAACTTGTGCCACATGGTAAAAGAGGAATTCACACTCCCTGTTTTCTAGGGAGATACATTTGGATTGTTTCAAAACACTACGCAGTCCACTGGCAAAAAGGGTTGTGAAATTCCCAATGACCAGGGATTGTGCAATTCACTAGCTCAGTGGATTGTGCAAGTTTGCTCCATAATAAGTGATTGTGTAGCTTGCTTTATTAGTGATTTCCTATCTCATAGGATTTTGAAATTTAGTTCCTCAAGGGATTATGCAGTCTCCAGTGGCATAGGATTGCATAGTTCCTACAGGAAAGACCAACAATCATTGCTAGATCAGGACAAAAGTTAGATTGTTTTTTAAAGGGGTTTTCTTGTCTTTAAAAGTTGTGCAACTGTTGTTGACAAGACTCTATTAAGACATGACACAAGTGCTGCATGAAAATATAAGTGATTACGAAACTAGAAAATCAAAAGGAACACTTGATGATAGTGAAAGATTAGTTCTTATAGACAAAAGGTAGGCTCCAAAATCGGAACGTAGGAAAAATTTTGGATGGCGGTTGTAGTAGCTACAACAAGTACCTTAGCCAAAACCAACCAAACTAGCCAAGTGATTGTTCACCATTCACATCAATGGCACCTTTACATTGGTGTCTTTCCAATCCTTCTTAAGGCTTCATTACATGAAATCCACAACAAAAAACCATGGGCAACAACAATGATGTGTCCAAAACCACCAGCGTTGACCAATTAACTTTGACTCTTTCACCAAGTCAAGCTTACCAACAATCCCCTCTTAAAACTTAATTGGTTTCCCTTGACCAAATCTAACCAAATTAGCCAAGTGAGCCAATATCGCTCACCTCCAGGTCCTACCCCCCCTCAAATTTTATATTTAGGGTATCTAGTAATTTGACATGTCACCTATCACCTAGATCTAAATACATGCTCTATTAGTAATTTCCTAGGGATACACACACCTTACCAATTCTTGCAATCATATGCCCATTTACATGTAAAAACTAATGCTCCTTCCCAATTTAAAAACCCCCACTTTCATTAGATATTGTAGGTATCAATTTTTTCATTAACATTTTTTATACCCCTTTATATTTTTTCATTGAATTTGAGCTCAATTTTTTATATCTACCAATATAAAAACCCTTTTCCCCTATATATCTACCAATATATTATGTCATGTTTTTCTCAATATATATCCCCCAATATGAACCCAAGTGGTATGGTATTTGTTTCGCCAGTGAAGCCCCCATGAAGAGGGGAAGGATTGCACAGTGCATAGTTTCAGTGGCCAGGTTGGGCCACTACACGGGGGCTTCCCTAGGGGAGCAATACCAAACCACATGTATTCATATTGGGGGATATATATTAAGGAAAAAATGACATAATATATTGAGCATATAATAGGGGGTAAAGGGTTTTTATATTAGTAGGTATAAAATGTGGAGCTCAAAGTTATTGAAAAAATATAAAGGGGTATAAAAAAATTTAATTAAGAAGTGGATGCCTACAAAATCTAGCAAAAGTATGGGTCAAAAATTGGAAGGTCTATTGGGTTCATATTGTTGGGGGTTAAATAATGTGATTTTTAGAGGTATTTTCCAATATTTAGTCAAATTAAGGGTATTGTTTAGTATGCCATGAACACACGTGCTATGTCAGAGGTTCATTCAGTGAAGCCCCTATGGACCACTGCTAGATGGGATTACACAATACGTAGCTAGAGGAAGATAGTGATTTCACAATGCATAGACGAAGGGAGCTAGTGATTGTGCATTATGAAATTTCAATTGGAAAGGAGTGGGCTTGTTGCTTGGGATTGTGCAAAGCACAGTAAGAGGAGCCAACAAGCGTTAAGGATGTTGTAGTTCAGTCAAGGAGAGAGGAAAACTTCAGCTCTGGGACTAAAGAAAAGAAGAGTGTAGATCGACCTTATAATGAGTTAGGTCAATTTCTACAATTGATTATATAAGATCATGCAAAAGCAAGAACACACATGCATGAAAAGACCTAGTAGTAGTAATTGTTGGTAGGCATAAAAGCTTGAAAATGATGTGACACTTGTAAAAAATATCTAACAGACTTAAACAACACTTGTAAAAGGTATTAGTAACATAAATTCCAGTAAATACAAGAAGAAACAAGCAAATCAGCACTTGCAAACACAAAAGCGACAAAAGCGACTAACAAAAGCAACAAAAAGTGATACTTTAGAAATTTACTCGGAAAAGCGCTGCAAACCAAATCCAAAGCTCATTGGATTCATGGGAATGGCTAGAGATCCAATGTCAAATTGAAAATGAGCTCTAAAAGCCTCTATTATATAGATTTACCCTCATAGGGTTAGGGTTAGGGTTTCTGACACTCATGCCTAAAATGAAGGAGAATGTGACACTTGTCCATAAATATAAAATAGAAACTTAAGCCACATGGTCAAAGAGTAATGTGCACTTCCTATTTTCTATAGAGATGCAATTGACTTGTTTCATAAAACTACACAGTCCACTAGCAAAAAGGGTTGTACAATTCCCAGTGACAAGGATTTCATAGTTCATTAGCTTAATGGATTGTACATGTTTTCTCCACAATGAGTGATTGTTCAACTTATTTTCTTTGTAATTTCTTATCTCACAAGATTGTGAAATTTAGCTCCTTAAGGGATTGCGCAGTATCCAGTGGCATAGGATTACATGGTTCCCAAAGGAAATACCAACAATCAGTGCTAGATCAGGGAAAAAGTTAGTTTATGTTTGAAAGCGGTTTGTTTGTCTTTAAAAGTTGTGCAACTATTTTTGACAAGATTCCATTAAGAGATGACACAAGTGCTACATGAAAATATAAGTGATTGCGACACTAGAAAATTAATAGGAACACTTGACAATAGGCTCCAAAATCGAAGCATAGGAAAAACTTTGGATGGGGGTTGTAGTAGCTACAACATGTCCCTTGGCCAAACCCGACAAAACTATCCAATTGAGCATTCAATTTTCACATCAATGGCACCTTTAAAATGGTGTCTATTCAATCCTTCTTAAGGCTTCATTACATATAATCCACAACACAAAACCATGCGAAAGAAAATTGATGTTTCGAAAACCACTAGTGTTGGTCGAGTAACTTTGAATCTTTCACTAAGTCAATCATACCTAACAATCCCATATTAAAACTTGATTGGTTTCGCTTGACCAAATCTAGCCAAATTAACTAAGTGAGCCAACATCGCTCACCTCCAGGCCCTACTTCCCTCAAAGTTTATATTTAGGGTATCTGGTAATTCGACATGTCACCTATCATCTAGGTCAAACTACAGGCTCTATCAGTAATTTCCCAGGGATGCACATACCTTACCAGGTCTTGTAATAATATGCACATTTACATGTAAAATGAAAATTAACTCCATTACAAAATAATTTTTTTTTGTCCTAACACTGGAGCTCGCAGTCTCTCACCTTGGAATACCTAGTGCTCTCCTCTCTAGATCCAATGCTTGTGCTTTCTCTCCTTGTGAACCTATGCAAAACAACCTCCATAGCCACCTACTTATTAACCATGCACCATGCATCATAAACATGAACCCTTACTTCATTTTTTCACATAACTCTTCCGTAGAGAATTTATAATGGATGCACAATTCTTCCATTTTCACTCACTTGATCTTGTAAATTTTATACCTCATCAGACCTCATGTCTAGGGTTGTTATCTAGGTTGATCATGATTCCCTTAATGGAATCCCAACAATACCTTTGGAGCATGGAATTTTAGTGGCTTTTAATTGCATTGCAGCGTATCATGACAGGGATCACACAATTGTTGCCCATTTTTTACGATGTTGCATGTGCACCTATAGGATGGCCACATCCTAAGATGGGGTGAAGAGTCTATGTTCCCACTTAAGGGCTCAACTAATTTTCACCATCATAGCTTGCATTATTTTCTAGATCACCTTCCCTTGCCTAATAGGATCTATTTCCTTGACCCATATTTCTAAAAAATCTTCCACAACAATGCATCCTTTTCAGGGCTCCTGATCCCTTTATTCTATCTTAATCTTGAAATAATATCCTAATGCTCATTGCTAGTTTTTAGAATCAATGAAACTCCAAATGAAACCTTCACCTTTGAAACAACAAGATTCAAACTCCAAATCTTAGGATATCACTTTAGAAGTCAATTCTTTCCATTTATGAACCGGAGAGTTTAAATTAGCTAAAACATTTGAAATGGCTACAATGCAAATTAATTCAATTTTTAGTAGCAACAATCTCATTTTATCTACTATGATGTGATGCAATCCAATGTACTTGTATTGAGGCCCCCGATGCCCCCATACCGCTAGCTGCACCTGTCTCTTCTTGGCATGACTTTTTTCCAAGACCCCTAATAATGATTTTTCCACTACATCCATCTCACTTATCTTATCTTTTGCTACCTTCATTAATTTTATAAATATCCCTTTTGAAACCACTATGTTACAAACTTCCAACATCAGCTTTGTAATGTTGAGTTACTCATTGATGGTGCGTGCTTCTCTAGTGGCCACTTCTATTGCTCATTTCATCACCATATTATGTTTTGCTACAAATGCCAATAATGCCTCTCAGATGCATGGTTGTTGTACTTATCGTAGCCTATATATGTTATGTGTGTTCTCTACTATTCCCATCTCTCCTCAATTCATGTTTCTTCCTTAGCTCCTTTGGGTTAATATCCATCATCTTCTCTCTATACATGATGTTTTCAGGAAGGGCATATGCCTTCATTATTCTTTCCATGTCCACCATCCACCAATTCTTTCTTATCACCAAATAGCATAAAGAGTCCACAATGGAATATGAAACCACTATCTTGTTCACCAAACATGTCCTTCGTTCATGGTGAAACATATTTTTCTCCTCATACTTGTTACACTGAAATTTGTCACCATGACTATCTGCAGTTAATATGGCTCCATCAATAGTCATATTATCCTCCTTGTCAAGCCTCATACCTCTTCTCTTCATGTCAAACTTCAAAAAGAGAGAAAGTCACTTAAAAACATGTTTATCTCTGGGTACGCAGGTTCTCTCTACCTTGCCTGCGTGTACGCACTCCAAACACACTGTACCTGCGTACTTGTACGCTCTGTAAGCCAAAGGTTGGTGGGTGCGTACCCTGTAAAGGTCAAAAGGCGCGAGTTTCATCTTAAAAAAGTTACTTGTGGTCACTTCTAGAGCTTTCTAGAAGAGTGTTTGACGTGTATTGAGCGCCTCCAGATGGTTCATGCATCCCTATGATAGAGGAACTTATTCCATCAAGAGAGGAGCTACCCCATCCAAAAGAGGGAGTATCCCATTGATGTTGGAACTGAATAACTTCCTCTAGAATACTATAAATACATGCCTTGGGCCAAAGGAGGGGAGGTTGAAAGCTGAACATTCTAAAGGTTAAATGCTGCTGGAATTAGGACTTCCATTGTTGACTTGTGAGGAGAGATCACTATCATCCTTTCTTGTTGCCATATTGGAAGTGGGTGAGCTTGTCAAAGTAGAGGAAATCTCTTGTTGGACCCTGGGAGGAGCTTGCACAACACCAAGGCTCAGGTTGTAATGGTTCCTTTTTTGTTTCCTTAATACAAATAAGTCCATTCTTCTCAATGATTTGTTGTTAATGAATTATTTCATGTACTCCTTGGTCTATGTGATGAATATGCTTTGTTTTATGAAATATTCAGGTGTTATGTAATCGTTTGCTTTGTTAGTGTATGCAGGTCTTAAAGTGAAGGAGGAGCTCATCTGGATCAGCAAGGCTGGACTGCTACAACAAGCGTTGGACCTAAGGTAAGATCGGAAAACACTTGATCTCTCATAGAATAATGTGTGTTTAGAGAAGGATTGCTCTTGTTTGGTTTGTTTGTCACTAGAGAGTCTTAGACTCCTAGGGAGGTTAGGTTTGTCCGCAAAAATAACTCTTTCCGCATGACAATACTCCATAGCCCAATGATGTAAGGCTTCAAATCATTTGAAAACGACACAACACTTGATCCCAACCAACTACCAAGGGCTCCAACATATAGGCCCTCCCAATAGAAGTGTCCATGTCCTCCTTTGTTTCTTCCACAAGGTTCTCTTATCCACCAAAAAATAAACACTTTAGCTCTATCCTTCAATGACCACATCATCACTTTAGAATTGACAGTAGACCATTCCTCTCACATAGTCTAGATTAATATTAGCTCTAATATCAATTGTTAAGATTTACTAAAGAGAAATATAAATTTACTAGCAACAAGGTGTAAACACACCATGTTTATCCTAGAAAAACCCAATCTGAGGAAAATCTAGCTAACTGAATATTCTATTAGTGTCCCTTAGCTAAACCTAACCAATTCATTGCATGCAATCCACATCACAAAACCATGGGCAACCAAAACCATGTGCCTAAAACAACCACTGTTGACCGGATAGCTTTGACTCTTTCATTGAGTCAATTTTTCCTAACATTATGGTGAGGTTAAATAGCTGAAAAAGCTAAAGCATGGTTTCTTGAAATAAAGATATACTTTCAAGTGGATAACTATTATGGGACATGAAGGCTAAAGTTGCCATTTTTTATATGAATGGAAGAGCATTTATTTAGTGTGAAGCCCTAAAGAAAGTGAAAAATATTAATGAGAGGAAAAATAGTTGAAGAAATTCAAGAAGTACTTTTGGTTGAAATATCTTTCAAAGAAATACTATCCAGGTAAGATCAGATAATTTCATGAAATGAAATTAGGATACTTGACTATGGATGATTATGAAAGAATTTTTTTGGAACTATTAAGGTACGTTCCATATATGAGGGATGAGAAGGTAAACATTCAATGCTTCCTTAGTAGGTTACCCCAATCATACAAAGACATGATTGAATTTGATAAGCCTAAAATTATTGATGATAGAATTAAAAAGGTTAAAATAAGCCATGAAAAACACAAATATAAACTAAATGTTTAAATGCATGGAAGAGAAATAGAAAGGAGAAATATGAATATAGAAAAAAATGGTTTGATGATGGAATCAAGCTAATGCACTTCTTTTTTGACGGTTTCAAACTTATCATTGTTGATATCCCTTATTATTTTGTAGCAGACTATTGTTTGGGAACATTAAACCCAATTTAAATTTTATCGAGTACTTAACACTATAACCCACACAAACACCAAATTTTTTTGAACCTTAGAACCTAGGTGCTAAACCACCAAAGTGTACAAGGCCTCATGCTATGACCCATTGCTAATACATATGTAAAACAAGGAGTTTTACCATATAACACCTTTTATATTGGTTGTATAGACCACTGGAAGGTCAACCTTATATCATAATATTAGGGTCAAATCTATATCGAAGGTTAAATAAAATGTCGACATGACACCACAATTATTATATCGACATTAAATAACCACCATTGATTTCTTTATACAAAATCCCCACCGCGGAAACATGCAAGTGCTTTATATAATATATATATATATATATATATATATATATATATATATATATATATATATATATATATATATATATATAGAATAGATAGATAGATAGATAGAGATAGATAGAACACTTATAAAATATGCACACATATTTTATTTACAAAGTGCATATTAATTTAAGAAATTTCAAATATTTTCTTCGAAAAAAAATATGACAAGAAAATGTTACAAGAAGTAATAAAGAATTGTGTTTTCGAATGATGTACTTGGCTAGTAATCTTCTTGCTCTTGAGATGGAGAGATTACTTAGATAAATCCATGTTTCTCGTCTTTGTCTCAATGGTATCATAACCTGGTTAGGGGGTGATGCCCATAAAGGACTATCTATGGTTGGTAGAAAAATTTATTTGTCTCAATTAATGACTTAACCATCAATCTTCAATAGAAATATGTACATCACCTTTTCTAGCAGTTCTCATTATTTTTTATATAATAAATATTTTGTTGTATGTTGTAATGTTGTTGTCGTTGTATATTTTTGTTATTGTCTTTCATTAATCTTACACAATAATTTGTAAAACAATTTTCATAGTTTTTATACTCAACGTCTCAATAGCTTTTGAACCTTTTAATAAAAAAAATAGGCTCCTTGATGATATTCCATAGATTGAGTGTTGGGAATAAACTCTCCTTATTGTAACAATCATCCTAATGTCAATTGCAGATTCTAGAATATTTAGAAAAGTTGATGAACATGAGCAGAATCAACTATTTGGCATCACTCATGTCTATCAAATTTACGAAATATTTTGAAATATACAGTTAAATTACACTAAAATTATTATATTTTTTTTCTTTATCGTGATTTATTAAATAATAATTCTACTAAATTATCTAACTGGTTCAATCTTATACTCTTTCCTTCCATCAAAAAGATTAATACTCTTTTCATTATCTTCAAAATTGAATAAAAATGAACTTCCTATTTGTTCATTAGCTTGTGAACCTATTGCCAATTGAAACTCATAACCTAGTGAGATAAGATATGTGTCATACCAACGTTCACCAAAAATAATTATGGCAATAAAATAGATTTCATTATAGTTATTTTTTGTGAAGGTTGCTATGGAACATATCCTTTCTCACTAGGTTATCTTAGACTCTTTCATTCCATCAAAAATATTAATGTTCTTGTCATTATCTTCAAAATTGGATAATAATGAACTCTCTCTTTGTTCATTGGCTTGTGAACCTATTGTCTATCAAAACTCATAACCTATTGAGATAGGATATGTGCCATACGAATCTTCACCAATAAATATCTATATATATATATATATATATATATATATATAATATTGATTACTCTATATGTTTACATTGATTATATTATTCACCAAAACTTAAAATGTAAGATACCAAAATCCTCACTCACATTCACCAAAATTCACCAAAACTTAAAATGTAAGGTACCAAAATCCTCACTCACACGGCTCTTACAAATCAAAATACTCACCTAAACTTTCGCCAAAATTATAATTATTACCATAAACTAAACTTTGATATAACACCGACCATATATAAAAGTAATAATAAGGTTCAACCCATTGAAGAGAGGTTGTACAACTACCACTGTGAAATGGAGACCATTATGGGCACTATTGCTTAGTGGAACATGGACTTTATGGACACGATTGCCAAGTGGTGTTACCTCCTTTATCTTATATTTTTATTAGTACTATGTCTTGACATTTTTGTATTCACTTGCACACACATTTCCACATTTTAATGTGAGGATATTTGAACATGGGATTGCATTGTCATAGTGATTTTTATAGGTAGGAGTGAAAGTGACATAGCGAGACAATGGTTTGAAGGTGGCCGGGATGAAATACTTTTTAAATAGGAAAAAACTTTATGAGCTTTCATTTTAACTCATTCTACTAATTCTAAGTAAGAAATTGATATATATATATATAGTTGGATGAACAAGTAATTCTAGTTAAGGGGATAATTCTGATTTGATGGCAATTTTATTCAAGGTTGACTATGGAAATGGGTTCATAACTATATTGGGGTTTACTTTGCTGGACCTTGTACATAAGAAGATATACGTAGGTGGTGGCTACTGTGTTTGCATGGTCGCAATGCAAACTATACTGGGGGTTTGGATTTGTTGGACCTTGTACAGAAGAAGACATACGTAGGTGGTGGCCATTGTATTTGTATAAATTATGAGGTTGGTTACTTTATATGTTTGTTGTCAATAAAATATTAATTTAAAGCTTTTGTTTTCCAGTTTCAGTAATCTAATGGCATCTTAAAATATTTTAAAACTTTAAAAAATGTATATGTTAGGATAAGATTGTGGACTCAAAACACCATTCTCCACACTTGTGTATTTGGTCTTTGATTTGGAATTTGATTCGTCAAGCAACCTCTTTCAACGTAGTTGCAGATGGAATGGGCTAAGCAGCGATTCATAGTTCTGATTGGACCTGCGCAATTCAGAAACTATGGCCATAACTACAATCTAGCCAGAACATTGAATGGAACTGTATCTTGTTGTCTCCAAAGATGCGATTATTATTTGGAAATATTTGTAATAAGTCACTTGACAACCATATACCACGTCAGATCTAAATCCAGTAGCATCTTTCACCATCGATAGTATGCCTCTGTTATCGATCTGGTACTTGCGATGGGATCTGAAGTTATGCGCAGATATGCCATTTTTTTTTATTGTACCCAATGAAAAGTGAGTAAGCTTCGCGGATGTAATAGCTACGAAAACTATTAGGAATTTAGCCTTATCCCCTTCAAGCTACTGACAAATTATAATGTTTATAATTATTAAAGTGTTTAGTTTTAAAATTGGTCTTTTTTAGTGTGATTTTTTTGAAATTTTTCTGGTGGGTTTTTTGGGTTCAATTTCTCTAAAAATCAGTGGGAATTTATTGAAGTCACAAGTTTGATAGTAACCCTACACAACGAAAATGCTCAATATTTTTAAGGCAATGAATATATATATATATATATATATATATATATATATATATATATATAGTGTCCAAAAACCAGTTTAAATAACACAAATCAAAATTTTCATCTAAATTTTTTTATGTGGAATTCCGGCACCAGAAAATCTAAACAACTCTGTTCTAAAAAACAAAAATACAAAAACTTATGTGAGAAAAAAATGCAACAGATCATTATAATGTCTAGAATTATTAATGGGTCTAGTTCGGAAAGGGCAGGAAAGGCGAAGGATTAGAAGAAGAAGAAATACAACAGGCCATTATAACGTCTATAATTATTGATGATTCTACTAAAAGGGCCAGAAAGATGAAAATTTAGGAGAATTTCACTTCTAGCTTAGTTTAGTTTATGGATGGGCCTTAGAAGAAAGAAAGAGTGAAGGTTTTTTTTTTTAATGAAATTTTAGATATTTATGAAAGTGAAATTTTTTTGCATTAAGAAACTTTGGGCATTTACATGTACATATGGATTTATTGATTTGAAAGTGTTCGAAAACATTTAAATTATTTTATTTATTTATTTTTTTTTTAAATAGTTTTGTTTGTTTTTTAAAAAATTATAAGATATTTTTTAGGTTTTTTGAATTTTTTAAGAATAAATTTAACCATTTGTATGTTGGTTTCTTTTTAATGTGATTTGCTTGATTTGATGGTAGAGTGTAAACAGAATGCAGAGGTACGAGAGGTACGGGAGTGAGGAGGAGGTTTCCATTGTGTTTCTTTCACATCTCTACAATCTTGTATCTGGTCAATATATTATGATTATATATAATGTATTTTTATGGTGAGATACATAATGTAAAGAAGTTGTTGCATAAACTTGGTCCAGTATTAAAATTTCATTATTTAAAATTTAAAATATCGTATTAGATTAGCCAATATAAAAAACCGCATTTAAAAAGACGATTTGTGTTAAGAGGAAATCTCATGTATGGACAAGTCATTAGTTGACTAAGTAAGAACTATCAACATCATTTGTTAATATAAGATGAATGAAGATGTAGAACATCGATTAGCTTGCATTTAAGATATGTTAGGCACCTATACTATTAGTGTAACCCCTTATTGTTATTAGTACAACCCACTTATTATATTGATGTACCCATGTAGTGCCCATATTGTTACTATTGTGCCCCATAGAAGCCCACTATTGTTATTATTATGCCCTTACATTATTATTATTATGTCAGCTCTGATTATGTTATGACCCCTTAGAATCCTATATATAGAAAGGAGGTCTTTTCATTTGTATCATCGAAGAATTGTTCATTTATGTAATGTAAAGGAGGTTGCCCCCTTAAGAGGCTAAATTCTAAGGCGTTGATCTATCTTTTCTATCTTTTCTTAAGCTGGTTTCATAACATTTGGTATCAGAGCTTTGAATTCTAGGGTTTCGTTGCTCCAAACAAGTCATTGTGGAATTTTCGCTATAACTTTTTTCTGCGATGTTTCAGAAGCTAAAAAAAAACCCATTTGAGAAGAAATCGCTTTGAACCTTGATTCCGAATTTCAGAGTTCTTTGCGCTATATATGCGGAGATATGGTCTGAGGAAGTTGGTCTTTTTGCAGACTCCTGAATTACATTCCAAATATGTAACCTGGGGAAAATCGTCGTAACTTTCTCTCTTAGCATCAGATTGAAATTTCGTAAGAAGGTACAAAAAGAGGATGGATTGTAGTTTCTTGTATATATATTTTTAGAGCCAAATGTCGAAACAGTGACTCGTGGCACGTCATACAAGTTCGCTCTACTGAACTGGTCTATAATAAGGTCACTGTGGGAGATTTCGCATAACTCTTCCTTGGAGAATCCAATTTGGATCAAACTGGTGGCATTGGAAAGAGGACAGATAGGGCTACTAGAGGTCGCAATTTCAAAACTTACAGATCTAAAAATATAGAGTTACAGTCATTTCAAGATCGAGCTCCTAAAATCAAGAAAACGCAAGATGAGGAAGTTTGATGGCAAGGATCCGGTAAATTGGATACTTCAGATGGAGCAATATTTTGATCTACATGGTGTACCACTATTACA
>APFE031663422.1:0-23437 GCA_000404065.3 Pinus taeda | reverse complement strand
AGCCTCATTTTTGTGCAAAGATGCCATTTCATCAACCATGGCCTCTTTCCAAAGTTTTCCATCCTCTGAATCCACTGCTTCCTTCACAGTTCTGGGATCATCATTAGTAACAAACAAAGCAAAATTTGAATAGAAAGCAGATGGACTATACCTTTCTGGTTGCCTTCTTTCTCGAACTGATCTTCTAACAGCCGGAGTTTGTGGTTCTTCATCTTCTGATTCCTCCTCTGCTACAGAGTCTGATTCTTCCTCCTTTAGTTCAAACTCTACCTTCACAGGTTCCTTTGGTTGGACTTCATGTTTAATAACATCTTTCACCTCTCTGAACACCACATCGCGGCTGTACACAACCTTCCGTGTGACTGGGTTCCAAAGTTTATAACCCTTTAAACCATCCTTATACCCAATAAAGATGCACTTTTCAAGATACTATCCAACTTTGTTCGTTTCTCCTTTGGAACATGTACATTTGCATCACATCCAAATACCCTCAGATGTGAAAGAGAGGGTTTCTTACCAGTCCATACTTCTTGTGGAGTCTTATCCTCCAACGCTGATGAAGGTAACCTATTGACCAATTAACATGCAGTATCCACCGCCTCTGCCCAGAATTCCTGTCCTAACCCGACACCACTGAGCATGCTTCTTTCCCTTTCCATCAACGTCTTGTTCATTCTTTCTGCGACTCCATTTGCTGAGGTGTATATGAAGTAGGCTTCTTCCGTGCTATACCACACTTCTTACAAAATTCTTCAAATTCCTTGCTGCAAAATTCTCCACCATTATCTGTCCTTGGCACCTTTATCTTCTTCTCTGTCTGATTTTCCACCAGAGCCTTAAATTCTTTAAACCTGTCAAAGACTTCAGATTTCTTCTTAAGGAAATATATCCATGTATTCCTTGTGAAGTCATCTATAAATGATACATAGTACAAAGACTTACCTAGTGATGGAACTTTCACAGGTCCAAACACATCATTGTGCACAAGCTCTAATATTTGTTTCATCCTCTTACCACGAGAGGGGAAACTCACCCGATTCTGCTTCCCATATACACAATTTTCACAGAATCAAAATCCAGAGAGCTATTACTCATACCTTCTACCATACCTTTACCATGAGGTATTCGAAGGCCCTTCTCTCCAATATGTCCAAGCCTTTGATGCCCCAGCATGGTCTTCTCTCCAGAGACCACTAGATTTTCTGTTCCATTTTCAGGAACCATAGAACTATTTCACCTGTCAACAACAGTGCTACCTTGCAGCTTGTACAGAGTTCCAATCCGAACTCCCGCATCAATACTAGTGCTCCTCGAACCATCTTGCAGGTATCCTTCTCGAACACTGTCTTTACGCCTGCATCATCCAACTGCTTACAGAAATCAGATTTCTGGCCAATGCAGGAATATGCAGAACACCCGGAAGGGTTCTAACCCTTCCACCTTGCAACTTCAACTTTACTTTTCCGCGACCAATGATTCTAGCCTTCCTATCATCTAAGAAGACATCACCACCATCGTATTTCTCATACTCGCAGAACCACTCTCTATGGGGAGTGAAGTGAAAGGATGCACCTGAGTCAATCAACCATGCCTCATGATCTACATGTGTACTTGAAGAAGCCAAGTACACATCCCCACCTTCATCTGAGGTGGTTTTTGCCTCTGCAGAAGGAGCATCGTCAAATCCTTTTCCTTTATCAGGAGCTTTAGATTTACAATCCCTTTTGAAGTGCCCTTCCTCTCCGTATTTCCAGCACACCACCTTTGTAGGTTTTCCTGGAGATTTAGATCTCCCTCTAGATTTAGATCTCCCACTCGATGACTTATTTTTGTTTCTGTTCTGGGACCGTCCTCGTACAGACAAGGCATCACCATTCTAGTTGTCCATATTTTTGCGTCTCATGTCCTCCGTCAGCAAGGCTGAGACTATTTCATCAAACTGCAAAGCAGTTGCATTGCTACCTATTGCAATAACCAGACTATCCCACGAGTCTCGTAGAGAACACAACAAACTGATGCACTTATCTTCATCTGAAATTTTAATATCAACAGATGCTAACTGACTTACCACAGTATTAAGCGCATTCATATGCTCTGTCACCGAGTCTCCATCTTTCATCCTCAGGTTATACAGCTTTTTCCGCAGGAATAGTTTATTCACTAGAGACTTAGATTGGTACAAAGTCCCTAACTTGTCCCATAAAGCCTTCGCCGTAGCTTCCCCTGATACATCCAACAATACTGAATCTGAGACACACAATCGTATTGTGCTCTCTTTGCCTTCCGATCCACCTTCTTCCCCTCTTCATCGGTCACTCCCGTTGGTTTAGTACCCGGATCTACCGCGATCCACTGATCTTTATCCACCAACAGATCCTCCATCTTGAGTTTCCACAACTCAAAACTCTGACCATTGAACTTCTCAATTCTATCTTTCCGCTGCTCGCCATCTTCTTTCACCACCAGAATCGATCTCGCAGATCTCCCACTGAACAGAGTCTACCACAGGCCCGAGCAAAACCCCTTAGCAACAAAGGCGTCCCCTTGAAGCCAAAACATCTATGATACCAAATGTAGTTTTTTTAACCCCGTACAGAAATTACCTGCATACGAATTCTAAATCACAGGAAAAAAATAAAAATGCGAGAGAATAACACATCAAACACATATACACAGAGATTTCCCACTGGATCCCAAAACCGGGACTACCAGCTTGATTTTTCATTATGTTCCTTTCAATGTTACAATCATATTTATACATGCGAAGCATCAATACCATGGACCGAAAACCATCGCGTCCAAAAACCATGGACCGAAAACCATCGCATCCAAAAAACATGTGCGAAAATCATGCAAAAAACCATAGGTGGGTCTGCCCAACATAACATAGGGTCCAAAACCAAAATTTTCCAGGCCGCTGCCCCGAACCCCATAAAGTGGGGTTACGGGTACCCCTCAAACCCCCTATTAACTATGTGAAAATAATATAACACAACCCAACAGGAAGCAATGGAGACACTGATAGAAATTTTTGATTGGTATGTCTCACCGTCTAGCATCTTCATCCGAATGTTCAACGTGGAGAAGCCTCTACATGTTCTACTGAATTTTTCCTTGGACATACTCATCATGTTGGAAGTAGCATATCACATCTCGACAAGACTGATAGCTAGACTGCACCGGAAGAAGAAGGCACCTTGGTCCGCTCTTCCATTGCGAATTGGGTTATATGAGATCCAGAGTATCAAGCAAGCAAATGTCGAAGAAGAACAGATGAATAAGTATCCCTTCGACCTCTGAATTTACAATCTGTATGACCCGCATTACATTGTGAAGGATCACTGCACGAGAGTATAGTTTAATTGGATCCATGGGGCATTTCATTGGGTCGAGGAGGACCCATGGAGATATTGCCACAATTTCTCCCGATCCAATGAATAGGTCGGCTTCATTATGGAATGGTTAGTGACGCAACATGAAGCAGCATCTCAGAGAGCACCACCACTAGCAGCAATAGCAGTAGCAGAGGCAATCATACCAGTGTGCGACAAGGGAAAGAGGAATATTATCGATCGCATGGAGGAGGAGCAAAGCTGCAAGTTCTGAGCATATCCATTAGTAGAGAAAGAAGCTATTGTTATAGAGGCAGAGAGGCACCAACACAACATGTGAATCGTACAAAGGCAGAGGGATAAGAGAAGAATGGAAGAAGCAGAAAAGGAGTTGCATGAGCTGAGGGAGCAACTTGAGAAGGAACAAGAGTTGTGCAAATAGGAGAGGGAAGCGCAGTAGCATCAAGTACATTAGGGGGCACAACATGTGAAAACATATGAAACAATGCCCATACAGGTAGTGGATTCATCATAAGAGTTGTCATTAGGTGGACATGGTGAACCATCGCAGGAGAAAGACTTCACTCATAATATAGAACAAGCACTCCAACAGTTGGATGTGGACATGGAGAAACAAGAGTTGGAACAGGACACTAACCCAATGCCTCACCACCAAGAGGTCGACTTACTCGCTTCATCACATCAAAATGATGAGCAAATCTCAAGTGACCAAGGAGGCACCAAGAGCCTTGGTGATCAACCAAAAGGAGAGATGCACAAAATCTCATTCAACGAATCTCAACATAGAGTTGTGCAGTCTCATAGAGTGTCAACTTCGAAGGATCATACATCTCCTACGCAAGTTGAGGAATGAGTGATCATCACTGATGTTTGCAAACATCCAGCAGCCTTTGCTAATGCAACCAGAGTGTATGCTGAAGCCACTAGCTCAAGTGTTCACTTTCTAATAGCTGAGAATGAGCGAATGGAAAATGAACTATAGACGACCAAGAAAGGAGGAGAGTTGGTGACAACATCCATCCAAGTTGAAATAAATAAGGAAATACTAGATGAAGTATTTTCCCTTGACACATTTATGTGAGCGTTGTACTCTAAGTTTGGTACCGTGCATAAGGTAGTCATCCATCTCAATGGACAACAATAGGGATGTGTTAGAAGAGCATGTATCTTGATGAACTTGCATGTTGTTGTTGATTACATGCAAACATGGACAATGAAATGCAAGGGAGCCCCGCTTCACTTGCCTAAGGTGATGAGGGCCAATGCGATCGAGCTGAAAGCACATATCTGGAGTTAGATCCAGAACTATGAAGAGCTCTCGCAGCTCATCACTAGCATACAGGCTTTCAGTGCATGAGTATTCAAGAGTATGGATGTTGTGGTGTGTACACATGTGATCCCATCTATTGGGACTCTCATCCAAGTGAATACAAAGGCACAGGTCCAACTAGAGCTTGACTCGTACTTTGACAAGTTGATGCGCATTGCTACCAGCCCAGACTTGCCCATCAATGTAGACATCATGCACAAGTATGTTGTTAGTCTGGCCACATTGAAGACAACAATGCGCATGCTCTAAAACGAGTTGGATAGAGGAGCCTGAGCAGTGTACCCAGATGCTATGGAGGTAAGGTTCAAGTTTCAGAAATATGTCACCGTCGAGCACACGGACACCATCAAGGACTACTGATCTTGGCATCAGTATGTTACTGTCATCAACATGAGGATGTTGAGGAGTTGGACTTCCATGGTTGTCTAAGTTAGAGTGCTATCTAGCATGGCTTGCTCAAGCCATTTTGTTTCACATGGGTACATGTGCATTGTAATGTAATGTCTTTTCAAGTGTAATTCAAGTGTCAATAGTTGAATGTAACAGTCATAGAGTAGATGAAGAGTCATGAGGATAGTAGTTGAACTGTCAGAAAGTGGAATGTTAAGGGTCACCCCACCCTTTGCTATAAATAGTCCCCCATAACTCATTGTATAGGATTTTGGTTAGCAAGCTTCCAATAAGACTATTTTGGAGAGAGCTTGGACAATATTGTAACGAGCCTTGGCTTCTCCACTGCGTAGAGCTAGTACATCTCTTTGGAGGAGCATGCGATTGTGTCTGTAATGTTCTGCTATCAGAACTAATGGTTGGACCTGGATGTATTATATGACTGTAACTTACACTTCTTAATATAACAAGAGCCAACACGTTTCGTTCATATGTTGTATTGTATTCTATGCTATCTAGCTTACTCTAAATGATATATGTATTGGTTTGCTTACGGATGCATGTGCATGTATGTACAAATCTTTCTGAAATGTGTTGTTGTTTTAACCATCACTTTGGATTTCTTTCTAACTTGCCTTCCATGTTGTGATGTATCTTTTCTCGTGTGTTCCCTATTTAAACGCATGACATCATAGGTTTCTAAGGGACACACTCATCTCAACCCCCCTATGTTAGAACCTCTCATGCACCTTCCTTGGCTCACTGCAGCTGTCACACCCTTGATACCAACAGAGCTATCTTACTTGCCTCTATGCGAAATTGTGGTAAAGGCATTACCATACAACCCAATGCTGGGACTCTTACACCAAATGGTCTGAGGTCTAATTAGGACTTCTTACTGGGGAGATCCCCTGATAAATAGACAAAAAATGAGATATAGAGAGAAGGGAGGAGAAAAGGAGAGACAAGGAGAGAGGGAGGGATATAGTAATAGAGTTGGAGGGTAAAGAGAGAGAGAGAGAGAGAGGTGGGAGAGAAAGGGAGAGAGAGGAAGGAAGATAGAGGATGTGAGGGAGTGGAGAGTGGGAGGGAAAGAGAGATGAAATTGGAGGAGGAGAGAACGGGAGGTAAGAAGAAATACACAGAGAGAGAAATGTGAAGAGAGAGAGAGAGAGGGAGTGATAAGGAAGATGGAGAGCGAGGGAGAGAGGAAAGCGGGAGGAAACAAAGAGAAGCGAGGGAGAGGGAGAGAAGGGGATGAGAGAGACAGAGAAAGAAAGAGAGAGAGAGAGAGGGAGAGGAGGACAGAGGGATAGATAGATATATTGGAGAAAGAGAGTGTATGTTTTGGGGGTGATATAGAGAGACAAAGAGAGATATAGATATTGATGGAACAGGAAGAGGGGGAAGAAGAGAGAGATGGAGAGAGGGAGGGACAAAGAGATTGATAAATATGGAGTGAGATGGCGTGTGTGTTTGGGAGGGTGAGATAGAGAGACAAATAAGGAGAGATGGAGGGAGATATAGATATAGATGGATGGGGGGAGAGAAAAGAATATTTCTTTCACAAGATGCATTGATTTCAATGTAGATGGAAATTTATAATCCTATTTGATTACTTGCACTAAAGGCATTTATTTTAGTGTAGATGTTGATTTCTAATGATATTTGATTGCTTGCACTAGATGCATTGATTTAAATGTAGAAGAACTCTAATCCTATTTGATTTCTTGCACTAAATTCATATATTTTAGTGTAGATGGTGATTTCTAATCCTATTTGGTTGCTTGCACTAGATGCATTGATTTTAGTGTAGATGTTGATTTCTAATTATATTTGATTGCTTGCACTAGATGCATTGATTGTAATGTAAATGTTTCTAATCCTATTTTATTTCTTTCACTAAATGCATTTATTTTAGTGTCGATGGTGATTTCTAATCCTATTTGATTGCTTGCATTAAATGCATTGATTTCAGTGTAGATGTTGGTTTCTAATCCTATAAGCTTACTTGCAGTAGATGCATTGATTTCAGTGTAGATGTTGATTTCTAACCTTATTGATTGTTTGCATTAGATGCATTGATTTCAATGTAGAAGTTGTTTTCTAATCTTATTTGATTGCTTGCATTATATGCATTGATTTCAGTGTAGATGTTGATTTCTGATTTGATGTAATTGGATGTATGATGTTACATTAATTTTAAAGTGACTGGATTAACAATGTGCATTGATTTCAGTGTAAGCGCAAAAAATTATTGGCAATGTACATTGATTTTTGTGTTATAGTAATTTAACTTATTAATATTGGAGAGAAAGAGAAACAAGGTATGATGTTTACTACAATAGCGCGAGCTAAATATTTAAATGGTTTATGATTTCAACTGTCCTTTTCATATAATCGATATGAAAAGACGACAAAACTAATAAGGGTGACAATAAGAATAGTAGAAGAAAATAGTTTGAGATTGATCACAATAAAGACTAATTGTAATTGACTACATTCTTATTATTCACATTTTCTATCATTCAACACTATTACATTGTCACTTTGCATTCAAAAATTTTATTTCATCATTTATCATCATTAAAATTATTAACAATATTTATGATATCAGCAAATTGAGGTAACTAAGAAAATTTAAAATTAAAATAATTTCAGACATATTTAGCTTATTTAAAATGATTATATTAATATTAGATGTATTTACATATTATTGATAAAATTAATCAAATCTTCGATGTATTTTCCTTGGCCGCACACCACTAAAACCAGCATAGATTCATCTTAACTCTAAATCTATTAAGTGCCGAGAGGGATCAAATTTCTCGAGGTGAAAACCTTTCCTCAAGTTTTACACTAAAAAAAAACGTTTGCACATCGAGAGATTTGATCCCTCTTAGTGCTTGATAGATCTAGAGTTAAGATGGATCTAGGCTGGTATATAAGCATTTACAGAAGGCCATTATTCTAGCATGGTAACCAGTTAGCAAGAATGCCATTCACAAGAGCTAATGAGGTGAACAAGATAGATCATGATGAGTGTTGGGCACAACCCAAATTGGCGCAAGTTTTGGTCAAAATGCCACATTTTAGGGAGAATAGTGCGTGGTATCATGGAGCCATGTACCACATGATGTTTTATGGGCTTTGAGGTTGGTCGAAGTCCCTTATTTTCGTAACAGGTTTGGGAAATAGTTGATTGTTTTTAGGAGGACCATGGTATTTGGTCCATGGTATTTTGATGTACCTGTTAATGTAATTAGTATATATAGGAGAAAATATGTAATTCAAAGTAATAATGATATGATACGAGCATCAGTAAATATCTCTATAATATGTGTTTGGGTCTTGAAGGAAAGGCTCCACAGTTGAGTGCATGGAGACCTAAAGTCTGTAGCTGATTTTGCAGACACCTGCATCTTGGAGCACAGGTCAAGGAATTGTATGTTGTTTCAAAGAATTATTAGAAGAAGTACATTTTTTATGGGCATAACTTGTGTATGATTATTGTGTATCTTTTTCTTTCTATTCAGTATTTTGGTTATATTTTACTTCCATGCAGTATTGTTTATGCTTGTTAATGGCATGGTTAAGTAGATAATCCAACACCGTGAAGTAAAGAATAAATTGTTAAGTGAAAGTAGAGTAAGAATTCCACAACCCATTATCCCGCAAGACTGTAGAAACCTAGTTCTGCATCCTCCCATAATTACTTCGAGTGAGACTACGATCTACTTTGTAGGTTGTTGCCGAAAGGGTCAGTGATTGAGGGTTTTGTTGGTGTGCGCTAAAATCTGAACCTAGGTCAAGCCCAAATAAACCTACAAATGGTTCCATTGTAATACCGGGATCTGTCTGAGGGATATGTGGATGTGGCATCTGTCGAAGAAAGAGATCCAAGATTAGGTAGATAGGAAGGAACAAGAATTTGCATCTCAAGAAAAAAGAATATGTGTTTGACGACTGAACCCTGGCTACAAAAGTATATCTATACAAAACAACATGAGATCTCCTTCTCTTTGTTCTTGTCTTAATTGTATGAGTGGATATCAAGATTAGTCGAGAGAAAATATTTTTTTAAGGGTGAAAAACCTAAAACATGGACTCCTGAATTGATACAACAACTTAAGAACACTGACAAAAAAATTTCAAGGGCTTTTGAATTCTGGATCGATAGTATTGTGGGAGGTTTTGATTACTAAGTTTGTTATAGACTCGATTGTGTCCTATAGCGAAGAAGAATGACAATTCTTCAAAGGACCACAAGATAAGTACTTGAGATCTCTGGAACTCTAGATTAAGATGCTTTTGTGTGAAAAGGGAGTATTAGGAATGCAGTGAGACTATTAGCTTAATTATGTTTGGGAGAATATTCGAAGAAGAGACTGGAAAAATGCGAAGTGGAAAAAGATATAGAATAGACACTAGAAAGATATCTCATGGCCAAGATTTGAAGACTTACGTAGAAACTAAATATAGCCCTCTTTTAAGTGAATTTGAAAGTGAAGAAAGACTCCCTAAAAACCCCAAAGTAACCCTGCAGTATTCACTCTTCCAAACTCAAAGTTCACCGAAGCCAGAATCGAGTAACAATCAGGATACTTTTGGTTTTCCCCATCCCCCTTCGAGAACAAATATGGTCGATGATATTAAGCTACCTATTTTTAAAGGAACCAGATCATAGGATCCAGAGCAATTATGGTTTTTATGTGAAGTAGTGTGGACAGTGAAGCAGGTCCATGATGAAAATATAAAGAAGGCACAACTCGTCATGAAATTCTAAGATCGAGCATTGAAATGGTACATGAAGTATTTGAGTAATCAGATCAGAACATTCGCAAACATTAAAACAACACTGATAAAAGAATTTAAGAAGTCGAAATCTGAGTCGCAATGTATCACAGACTTAAAAAAAAAAAATCAAACAAAGGTCGAATAAGTCTGTTTGGGAATTAGATCATAGATTCAAGGTATTATTGGATTAGGTGAGCTTTGACACAGGTCCACAGCAACATAAGGAATGGTTCATAGCTACACTACTACCACACATCAAATTTCCTTTGACACAACAAAAGATAGAAACTCAAGCTAAAGCTCTAGATCTTGCAATGAAATTAGAAGCTTCGCCTATAGGGGATACTAATGTAGGTATGCAAACGATTTAGGGACAACTGGAAAATTTGACTCTACAGTTACAAGAAATGAAGAAAAGTAAGGAAGTGTTACCGGGAATGGTGTCCACTCGGATGCTTCTATTCCCACTAAGATGGGTGGCTATCTTAGAAATAAACAAGTAAAATCTACTATTGTTTTCTTTTATGAAAATAGACAAGAGGAAGACCAATAAGACCGACCTTAGTCTTGCGCTTGATTTCCTCTTCTTCTCGGTAGATCTTCGCTGCTTCTTCTTCGTCTGCCCAGCTTCAAAAAGAACCTGTCGAATCATAGCAACATACTACTATCGAAGAAACAAATATATATGTTCATAAATAACACAGGACCATATGTGTGTTAACCATATAAATGCATATATAAACAAGTACACAAGAATATGGAAGAAAACAAGAATAGCTTTATTAAGATGAAAAGTAGTAAGAGGATTACAACCATATGTTCTGACCAAGCATCATCCTCCAGCTAGGAAGCCCTTTTTCACCTCAAGTAAAGCTTAGATCACCCAACACTATGAATGCACACCAGAAAACCAACAGCACTTCTCTATAAGATACAAAATTCTAGCCTCTAGATCTCTGTGATGATGGATCCATATATAGATGATTACAGAGAGGTGATTCATATTCTAGGATCTTGATTAGTGTCCTCTCTCTGATAGTTCCTACTTCCACTTGGAGAATGATGATCTCTTACTCATCCTTGGTCGAAAACAGAAAGGCAAGTGTCAGAGGGGAAGCTTCTAGAATATTCCATGATCTTCCACCTCGCATTTTGTCCCTGCCATTTGTCCATTCCCGACCATCGCACCCTACAGAGGAGCAATTCAGTATGCATCGCACCCTCTGCATTGAGATTTCAGCATGGTCCAGTTTTCACCATTTATGAGCAGTTTTCAGTGGAGAACTTCTGGGAGATGATGTAATCAGCTGACCTTGTTCCTTTAGGCAGTGAAGCAACACTTTTAGGGACTTAGGAGCCCTCAGTTTATGGGAATTTATGATTGGGGTTGAAGTGCCCAAAAATGTCTATAACAGTTTCCCCCTAAAGTGTGAGGTCGTTAATCTTTCTGATGTCGAGTGAAATGATTTACTATGAGGATCTGAAGTTTTTCCGAGCTGGGAGGCAACTTGTAATAAGATACAATACAATACATTATTTTGACAACATTTTTTCATGATCTAGCTGAGGCGGGCATTCCCATGCTCAGCTTTGTAAATTCATTTTCATGTACATAGGACAGACAATCATCTGTGTGACAGACTGATGATATGGAAACATCATCCTTTGATTTGGATGATCATCTGTTTGGAAATGATGTACACTTGATGTCTTTATATTCCTGAATATATCGCAACCCAGATGGATGAAACTAGATCTGGGGTCTTCAAAACTCGTTCAATCGTCACTCAGAGTACAAGTTGATCCATGTGAAAAATATTCTGGAGTCGAACATGGAAAGACATCGCCTGATTACCAGCCAATGATGTAAGCTGTTAATAGGCACGAGAGGAATCACAAATAATGACAATGACCCTCAAGGTACTACAGTACAATTCACGTGGTGTGAAAAAGGACTTGGCGTCGAACACCACGTAAAATCTCTCGGTCGAAGGCCATTGATGTAAACCGGTCACCGAAAGTGAGAAACTTGCCATTGAGGCATGCAAGCTTCAAAGTACTGAAAGGGGTGTTCTTAAGTCAAATTCTTGGATAATGAGTTGATGTCGACAAGAAGCGACCTGTCGCAGGAGGGCCTTAATGAATCCCACATCAATGACACGGAACGGAGCAAATGATTTTGGAGGTGAAAACAATCTGATGATATAGGGTTCAGGGTGGTGGTCATGAAGGAATGGAGCATGAATGTATTGCAGTGGGTGAGACTCAGGTGAATTGTCTGAATGACTTCTCTTGAACATATCGACAACACTGACGATGGATTCGTAGCGTTAACCCCAAATATGGATGGTGTGATGGACCAATGGTGATGACCAGTGAAGAGAACAACCCAACTCGGCATGGATGCGGAAGGAAAGTATCATGTTCAAGAGCGACTTGCTACCAATAAAGTTTCTTCAAGTTTTCTTCCCAATTTTCCCCAGTCATTGCTGACCAGTAAAACTCTTTATTTTTGTCAAGCTTGAGGAGGATAACATATGCTTGTTCTATAATTCGCCCTTCGGGCAAACTTGTCGCTATATATTAGCGAGCCTAGCGATAGTGAAACTCGTTCTCGTCCATGGGGACGAGTTTGTCGCTATTTGGTTTTAACGAGTTTAACGACAAAGATAACTCGATCCCTTTCAATTTTAGATAGTTTGAAAGAAACGGAAAGGAGACTCCAATGATTCTTTTTCATCATATAATCCCTTAAGTCCAAAAAAGCGTAAAATAATACAAAAGGGATGAATTTTCGATAGTTTTAACGAGCCGAACAAGACAAGCGCTCGATTTTTTTGTGTAATAATCCCTCAGGTCCAAAAAGATTAAAATCTAGAGGAGGGATAGCACTTCCGATGACTTTAACGAGTCGAAGAGGCCAATTGCTAGGCAATCTTTTCATATTTTACGATTCAGTTGAAAAGAGCTTAAAGAAGACTCGTTTTCGAGGAACGAGTGATGGTTTCGGGTAGTAGCTGATTCCAGGTAAGATTTGGAATTTTCCAATCATGGCAGTGTCACAAGGATGGCTAATAGAATCACTCTTCGCAGATGTTCCTTGAAGGGGTAAACAATCATATGGGGGTGAATGATCGGCTAAAAACAGAGTGGAGGTGATGATGAGAACACTACCAAGGCTCAAAAGCTGGCAATAAGGCATTCACAATGGTTATTTATCGGTTCATTTTTTAATGAGCTTAAATGCTGGGGGAAACATTTGCTCATGACTTACGTTTATTTTTTAACGAGCTTGAACTATGCGCTAAAACTGCTCGTGGGGGATTTATTTTTTAACGAACTTGAACCCTGCGGTAACATTGCTCGCGATGATGGTCATTGAGTCTTTGATTCACCATTAGCATTTTGTTCTTTCAAAGATTGTACTACCTGTTCGTTTGCTTCATCAAGCCGATTAGAAATGAAAACATATGCCTGATAAATGAGTTAAGAACACTAGTATTTTACTTGGATTACGTGCATGGTAAATTAAAAGTGATTTTTACCTCTCATTTTACCATTTCATTTGAATTTGGTTTGTTGGAGCTCTGGAGGTGCTTTTCCCCCTAATTTTCACCAGCGGATTCCGAGAGATTTTGTGGATGATTCTCGACGCCGTTTGGACCAGGTAGGAGCTAAACTTGTGCTCTTCAATTGCATGCCTTTCATTTTGGATTCTGAGCTTGTTTCCTTGTTCTGATGAGCCTCTAGGGTTTGAAGAACTCGCCCTGGGACCATCGCACCCTTCCTTAATCGAAAGGTGCGATGCATACTAATCTTCTCACTGACTAGTCAGTATGCATCGCTCCTAGTACACTTACTGGGGTGTGATGGGCGCAGGGAGGAAAGTTTTTGCACAGTTTCCTCATGGATTTTTCCTGTTTTTTACCAAATGAAGATCCTGACTCTTCTCTTGTTTGTTTTTCAGAGATTCATCGGAGAAAAATGGTTGTTACATGGCGAGAATGCAAGCATGAAGAAGAGGACGTTGTTGCTTTACATGATCCGGGCATAGTAGCTACATTGCGGAACTGTGACTTGTTGAAGTTTTTCCGTATCTCTAGCATGAGGCAACAAATCAGTTTGTTGCAATATTTCCTCAATGCCTGGGATCCTATCAACCAGGTGTTCCAAATTGGGGGCAAATCGATCCCCTTGACAGTCGTTGACATCTATTTTCTGATCGGTTTATCGAGGCATGGTGCCCCTCTCTCATTATCAGGTTCCGCCCGTGGGGGTGAGTCCGTGAGGGAGTACATTCGCCGACACTACAGAGAGGGATCTCAGCCAAGTACGGACGACAAGATCAATATCCGAGATGTCACTGACCAGACCTTGTGGACCATTCTGTTCACTTTTGCTAGACTAGTTGGTAGTTCTGCTCTTCACATAGCTAACAGGTCTTATATGCAGTATGCTTTGGAATGCCTTGAACCGAAGGTGTTCAATTGGTGTGATGAAATACTCTCTATGATGAAAGAACAATTGACTAAGGTGAAAAGCTGAAGATCCAAGAACTTTGGTTATGGTTCTATTTTGACCACTTTCGCCTTGGAGAGAATCCCACTGATGCAGCCGCAATACATTTCACTTGGCATACCTCCACCGACTGAACCACGGATGCAGAGATGGGTTGACCTCATGTCTCGGCACACTGGCCAGCCCCAGATTTCTTTTTCCAAGACCTTCTTCAAGTGGTTTAATCGTCAGGAGATGGTTTATGCCAGGTTCCCATATGCTGGTATGGATTTCCGAGGTGACCCGGATTTGGTGCTGTCGGCTGGCGAGCAGTGGGGTGCCATGGGTAATTCTTCTGAACATATCTCTGTTCATTGTTCTTTATAATGTTCTTATGTTTTTTTTTTGATCAAGACTAATCAAAACTCATGTGATCATGCAGACATTGGATCAGTTCGACCGACAGTACGCCGCAGAGACCCAACGACCGCTCCAGCAGGAGAGGCTATTGGGAGGGCCATCCTTCGCGACCTTGATGTTGTCGAGACTCTTTCAGCACTACAGGACCAGATCGATGGTCTTACCCTTGGTGTCCTAGATGTGAGGACTGATGAGCTGCCTCTGCAGTTGCAGCGACATACTAATGGAGTGCTGAGTCGATGGACTAGGCTTTTACGCATGATTGCACAGGCGGTGACTTGTTATCACCAGCATCATTAGAATAGGGTGCCCCCGCATTTTGAGTTTTGGGTCATTTGACCGATTTTTTCTTGGTTATAGAACATTATGTACAGACTATAAACAGTTATGAAATATATTTTTGATTTTCGGAGCTTTATTTTGGTTAAGTTACATGATCCTACTGCTTATATTGATGTGATGCTTCTTTTTATAAATGTCGCAAATATCTATCTAACACATAATTTTCCAATGAGTCTGTTAATGTGTTTAAACTTCTGGAAATATGTTGATATTTCATGAAATCGAACTGTCTTTCCAAAATTTTGACCCTTAGGAACATGCGATAGATATTTGGGTTTCGTACGGAATAGATGCCGGTGAGTTGTAGAATGACGAGCTGTGAGTCTAGCCTGACGACAAGTCGGCATATGCCATGTGTGATGGCGTCAGAAAGGAGTTCTATCAATCCACTATACTCAGCGATATTGTTCGTAGACCGACCAATACACACTCCTTTGAAACTTACTAACTCGCCGCTGGGATTGAAAATGGCCCATGTCGTAGAAGACAGGTTCCACGAACTACGACTTGCTCCATCGGCATATCCAACGAATGATTCCAGTAGGTTCGACATCTACAACGAATGCAAAAAGTGGATTACTTAACCAAACTAAATGCTCTTGGCGAAAACAAAAATGTAACAAAAGCATGGGGATTACTATGCGAAATCAAGTATAGTAACGCTTGAGGTACAACCCATTGCGAGGTTGCGCCAGTGGAATCCCATCATAGTCCATCAACTCGTAGGCTCCTTTTGCTAATACTCACTTAACAATATAGGGACCCATCCATAATTATTTGAATTTCCCTGCTTCCAACTTATCAAATTCCTGGTCGTAAAGTAAGACCAGGTCACCTTCTGAGAAGAAGCGAGGTTTGACATTCTTGTCGAACTGTGCTTTGACTCATTTCTTATGAGCTTCGTTAGCCGAAGCTGCATCATGATAGGTTTCATCCAATTGGATTAGTTCCAAGAAATGAGGCTCTTCTTCTGAGGTTCGAGGGAGAAGGTCGACTGCGAGTTTGAGGGACGATATTTCACATTGAACCGGTAAGATTGCTTCCAGACCGTACACAAGTTGAAAAGATGTGAACCCGGTTGCATTTCTTACCGATGTCTGGTATGCCCACAAGGCCGAGCATAGGATTAGCTGCCAATCCCGTTTGTGGACTCTGATCATCCTTTGCAGCATGCACTTTAGGACTTTATTGATTGCCTCAACTTGTCCGTTAGCTTGCGGATAGTACGGAGTAGAGCTGTCATGGGACAATCCTAATTTGGCAGCCAACTCAACCATCATGTGATTGCGAAAATGCGATCCATGATCTGTGACTATGTCCTGTGGAATGCCGAATCTGGAGACTACGTGATTAAAAAAGAAAAGGGTAGCCGTTTCGCCACTGTTGTTTAATGTAGGCATCACCTCGGCCCCTTTGGTAAAATAGTCTACCGCGACCATTATATACCCATGCCCCCCGGTCGAGGTGGGGTTACATGTCATGAAATCTATTCCCCATTTGGCGAATGCCCCAACAACTACTATTGGCTGCAGTGGTGCGGGTGGTCTTCTGGTTTTGCTATTGAAAATTTGGCAAGCATGACAACTTCTAACTGCGGTTATGCAATCTTTGAACATTGTTGGCCAGAAGTATCCTGCTCGCAATTTTTTTTTACGCTGTAGCATAACCAGATTAATGCCTCCCACATGCACTTGAATGAAAATCATTCAGGACTTTTCCGGCCTCCTCATGGGTGAGGCACCTCCACAGAACTGTATCAATACCACGACGGTAAAGAGTATCACCGACGATCACGTAGTCTTTTGCTTGGTATCGAATATGTCGTTGTTCGGAGCATGAGGTATTAGACCTATATGTTTGTGTCTGGAGATAAATGATTATATCTCTGTACCACAGATCGCTTGAAGATATCATAAACAAATTTTCATCCATGATTTCTTCTTCGGATATTGCATCGTTGGATGACGATGGGAGATCGCATAGTAACTCTGCGAATACCAGGGATTTCTTTGATTTGGATTTTTTGAATTCCAAATCAAACTCTTGTAGAATTGCTATCCATTTTGAATATTTTCCCCCCAGCAACTGTCGCGACAATATATAAGTCATGGGGTTGCAATCTGATAAAATGGTAGTTTTCCTGAAGGGGACATAGTGTCGAAATCTCTGTATCGCTTGAACAATTGTGAGGGAGAGATTTTCAATGTAGGAGTATTTCATTTCCATATCATTTAAGTTTCGGCTTAAATAATATATAGGATGTTCAATTCCATTGTCTTCTTGAACTAAAACCATTGCTATGGTCGTATTTGCTGCAGCCAGATATAGGTTAAAGTCTTTTTGGTAATCAGGAGCATACATTAATGATGCTTGTATTAGAGATTTCTTTAAAGCATCAAAGGAGGCTTGCGTGACCTGGTCCCAAACGAAGGGTACTTCCTTTTCCAATAGACGAGTATAACCTTTAGCTAGTTCGACGTAATTTGGAATGAACCTCCTGAGGAAATTTGCTTTCCGTTGGAGTTTCTGAATCTGAAGCAAGTTTGAAGGTGGAGGCAAATCGATGATTGCCTGAACCTTGCAAGGGTCGAGACGAATCCCATCCTTTGAGACTACGAAGCCAAGTAAATGACTAGAACTGACACAAAACACACATTTGTGTGGATTGAGTCATATCTTGTAGTGTCGGCAACGTAGAAATATCGCTCTCAAATGGCGCGTATGATCGGTCCACTTTCGCGAATGAGCTAGGAGATCATCGAGATATGGTTGAATGATGTTTTTGATGTCATGGAAAGTATAGTTCATTACTCTTTGAAAAGTTTCCCCTGCGTTCTTCAAACCAAAGGGTAGCTTGCGATATGCAAATGTGCCCCATGGAAAAATGAATGCAGTCTTTGACTGGTCCTGTGGGCGGATTTATTTGATTATACCCGGAAAATCCATCCATAAATGAAAAGATTTCGCATCCAGCGCATTCATCAATTATTTGGTCAATAAAGGGTGTAGGGTAGTTGTCTTTTGGACAAGCTTGATTTATATCCCTGTAATCGATGCACACTCTAATCGTTCCTTGTTTTTTCATCACAGGAACAATATTCGATACCCAATCGGTTAGAGGAACGGGGTAAATGAAACCAACATGGAGGAGTTTTTCAGCTTCCGCCTTGATGGCAATGACTTTCTTGGGGTGCACCTGCCTTAGCTGCTGTCGTATTGATTTGACATCTGGATACATCTTAATTTCGTGTTCAACTATGCTCGAGTCAATACCTGGCATTTCATCATATGACTTAGCAAAGACATCTCTAAACTCGCGAAAGAGAGTGCTATATATTTCCAGTTTTGAAGAAGAACAAGATTTGGCAACATGAATATTCTCTACAACATCTGTTTTAGTTGAGATATTTATGGCAGTAGACTCTTCGATATTGGATAGGTTTCTCTCGGAATCCACCGTATTTACAGTATTTGTCAGGAAGTCAAATAGTGAAGGATGGTGTAGGTTGTCGGAATTATCTTCTTTCCTGGGTTTGGAAATGGATCAGTCAATACAGCCGAGGTTTTTGAACTTTTGAAGATTTTTCGAAGTTCATCTTTGTATGGACACTCATTGGTCCAGTGGTCCTCGTCACATATATGGCATGGAGTTTTTGGTTTCTTATTCCCAGAAGGGTTTGCAGAAGATTTTTTAGGAGGTGAGTCCTCCTGGTTCTTCTTCTTCCCTTGTTTTCTCTTCTTGCCTCCCAGTTGCTTGGGTTCTTTGCCTTTGTCTGTTGACACGACATTTACTTCTAAGGCTAGAAGTTCCTCATTTGAATTTTGACTCAAAACCGTGCGGGATTTTTTCGATGTAGCCTTTTCGGTTTTAGTGCTTGTCGTACCTATCACACCATCGCCGGCATGAGAGTCTTTGTTTGATTTAGGAGGCAGAGGAACGAAAAATTCTGGTCTAGGAGCATCAGGGATTTTATCGTAGAGCGTGCCAGACTGAGTATAGATCAAGTCTAGATATTGTGCACGAGCAATAACTTGCTCTTCAGTGGCGACTCCTCCCTTTGCCACATCTTCTGTAATAGTGGGTAACAGTGACTTAATAAACCATTCGGCTAATAGCTGATCAAGAACATATGTTTTTACCATTCTACGACAACGTCACCACTCATGAATATGATCGGATATGTGAGTGGCTGTCGTTTGTTTGAAATTGGTAAGTAGCTCAGTTCCTGCTTCGTACCTTATAGGTAACTAGAAATAGGTTAAAAAGGTTGTGGCTAGGGTACTAAAGTTATCAAACGAAGCTCTAGGCAGTTCGATATACCACTTTGCTGCCGGACTTGTTAACGTGTGCTGAAAGAGGTGAAGCCTGATCGAATCTTCATTGAGAGTGTTTGATGAACACCATAGATGAAAGGTCATCACATGATTCGATGGGTCTTCGCCCAGATTTCCATTAAATTTAGGAATATCAGACGGAATTTTATGCGGAATCACCGGCCACTAAGGGGCATAGGCAACTGGATTGTTCGTTAGTCGACTCAGATCTGGTAACTCTAAATTTGCCACGAAAGGTAACTGTTGATTCAGGCTTGGTTGAGCATACCCAGGATAAGATGGAATTGTTTGAGCAGTCGGTCTTTGCATACCAGCATAATGCATTTGATGTTGGTAACTTTGGTAAGGTTGATGGGCATAACCATTATGATATGGTTGATACGTCTGCCCATTACTTGCAAAGACTTATTGCTCATATGCATGGTAAGTCTACTGGAATTGCGGTTGTTGGTATTGCACCAGCCATGGTTGTGAAGTCATGGGCTATTGTCCAATACTGACTGTTTGACCAAGATGGGGGTTGGTGTTCCGCATTTGAACCTATGCCATTCCACTAGTTGGTGATTGTGGTTGTGTCATGGGTACAAGAGTTTGTTGCATTACAACCTACGAAACTTGAGGTTGGCATACAACTAGTGATGCTTGTGCTTGTGATACTACCACAATAGCTGGCGTAGTGGGGATGTTTGTCATAGGTAAACTTTGTTGTATTGAGCATACAACTCTTGGTTGTTGAGACAGGATTGGCACCCAACCGCTAGTTGTGATTCCAGCATAACCCAAATTTTGTTGTGAACTCACGCATGGTTGTCCTCCAAAAGAAGGCAATGAAAGGGTATACGACCCTCCATACGACGGTAATCCAGTACTCAAAGGAATGATTTGCCTTTGGGGACCAGTTTTCCCAAATTGACCTTGTGACAGATCAATTTGTTGAGACTCAACATAAGAGATTCCAGATATAATTCTGGACGAACAAACGGGAACAGTCCATACTGTCGAGATAGTCCCTGGATGGACTCCATCCAGTGATTGAAAGCTGGTTGGGACAGATGGCACGCCGACGAACATTGTCAGAATAGCAGAAGGAGCTTCTGTTGTTGCTGTGTCGGGTAACAAAGTCCTTGATGTTGATGGTTGTTCAGACTATTAAGCCTATCCAAAAGATTCCTCAACGATTCTTCAGGAACTTCCGATGGCGGGTGAATATCTTCTGATGAAGAAGGATACAGGGCGATCCCAGCTCCAAGATGTGTTGGAGTGCCAGATGGAGGATCTTCCACAATCTCTTCTATGGAAATCAATCCGGGAGGAAGAGGCAGACCGTTAGGTCCGTAAAATATTTCTGGTGCCAGAGAAGATGTCAGTTCTGCAACAACAGACGGTTGGGTAGTAACACCTTCTGAATTGGCCGTAGACAGAGCCGGTTCAGGAATAGAAGTGTTAACCATCACACTAGGATCAGTTGTAATGTCCTTTTGCTGTTGCAGAATTTCTTCTGTAGAGGTAGGGATACCAGAAATGTTCAGAGTAACCAGAGTCTCTAAGGATGTTGGAGTGCTTGCTCCAACCAACCTAGGGGACTTTGATTCAATTAAACGACTTCGCTTCGTTTGGAATGGTTTTGCTTCCGGAGTCAATGACGGTTGACTCGTAAGTCTCCACGAACGATGGGGTTTTGATTAACTTTCTTCCACGATTGCGGATTACTTGATCAACTCAAAATAAAAAGGGAAAAATGTTTTTCGAATTAAATGAATTTTAGACGCTTTGACACAACTTTTTTTTTCAATTTTAAAGAGTCGAGAAAAAACAAAAGATGACTCTAGTCGCCTTCGATTTTTATTTGAGCCTGAAGTGACAAGCGCTCAGAGGACCTTTTCCTTTAAGGAGTCTGAAAAGGAGCAAAATTGACTTCTCTGGAGATCTAGGCAGAGAGGATTACCAAACCAATTGCAAAACTGCAGAATACTTTTTACGGTATGGAAGTCAATCTTCCTGAATGCCGTGTTCAGTGCATTGCAATGGTTAGGTCGACAGACACGACTTCCTAAGGATAAAGGATGCAGCCTATTGTGGTCTCCCAATATATACTTGACGGTACGTGGGAGCACAAGTCCATACTGGCACTTTCCGTCTCAGAGTGGAGGAATCACCCAACCAACATTGAAAACAACAGTTACCAGGTTTTACGACGCCGGAATACGTCTCTAGCCTAGACCTCTAGATGTTGTGCAATAGGTTCCAAAGCGTTGTTAGATTCATTAAATTTATTTTAAGTTGATCTTGCTTAAAAATTTACCTTTCAGGTTCACCGCATGATGTGTATAGAATTCCTAAAATGAAGTCTAACATGATAAACAAACGTTTAATCTTCTTTTGGCAATGAAAATCCTAGCTACTAAGGAAAGAAAGTTAAGAATCTTTCTGCAAATAGCACAAAGTACATGCTAAATGCACTGTCCTAAATCAAACCAAGCAGTCAAAATGCAAATGCACATGCATGTATTTGTTTTAAGCCTTATTAATGTATGAATGATGATAAAAAAGCTATGTGCAAATTTGAATTACTTTTAAAGCGACAATACTCAACAAATTTCTTTTCAAAATGGAGTGAGGGTAAGAGAGACACTTTGCGATTTTGAAATGAAAATTGATTTTCGACACTTTAAAAACTATTAATTCAAATCATATGCAATAGCAACTATATAATCGACTATCAAGAATAATGGGATTGTCTTCTAAAACTGAAAACGACAGCTACGACACTTTCAGATCCAGAAACGACAGTTCGACTATGCTACTTTTTTGCAAAAGAGAACTGAAAATGGTGCACGATACATAAAAACAATTACAATTATTTGCACTAAGGAGGTGGAATAATGCAAGAGAAGGGGGTTTTCACAGAGATAAACTGACTACAGACAGCAAAAATCCTTAGTAGGACTGAGAACAGTGAGAAAAAACCACAGTCTGAAGGTAAAGTTAACCTTCCCTAACCATCGCACCTGTTACACAATGAAACCAGTATGTTGCGCACCTACTGCACTTGGGAATTGTGATGCGTACAGTCTGCCTTGAAGGCAGGGTGCAATGGTACTAGTGTGAGACTTTAAACAAGTTTTCACTCACAGTTTGCAATTCAGTTCAGGGATTTAGGCCGAGTAAGTAATGTTCAGTATATGTAAAACACAGGGGTGATCTAAAGAGGTTACTAGAGCCACCACTTAAAGCAATTATACTGTTTGCAGATCGATTTTCTAATTCATAAACAAAACCCGGAGATAGACTAAAGTAGCATTGATCTACTTTGCATTTGTATAACAAATGCAGTTCGAAGGCTAGCTAGCTTGACTTCAGGCTTCGTCTGTAAGTTTATAAAACAAACAAAGATAAACTAACAAACAATCTATTCGCTCCCCAGTGGAGTCGCCATTTTGTTACCGGGAATAGTGTCCACTCGGAGCTGCTATTCCCACTAAGACTGGTAGCTACTTAGAAAAAAACAAGTAAAGTCTACTTTCATTTTCCTGTATGAAAATAGACAAGAGGAGAACCAAGAAGACCAACCTTACTCTTGCGCTTGATTTCCTCTCCTTCTTGGTAGAGCTTCGCTACTTCTTCTTCGTCTGCCCAGTTTCAAAGAGCACCTGTGGAATCACAGCAAAATACTACTATCGAACAAACAAAGATCTATATTCATAAATAACACAGGACCAGATGTGCGTTAACCATACAAATGCATATATAGACAAGTACACAATAATATGGAGGAAAACTAGAATAGCTTTATTAAGATGAAAAGTAGCAAGAGGATTACAACCATATGTTCTGACCCAACATCTTCCTCAAGCTAGAAAGCCCTTCTTCACCTCAAGCAAAGCTTAGATCACCCAACACTATGAATATACACCAGAAAACCAACAACACTTCTCTATAAGATACAAAATTCCAGCCTCTGGATCTCTGTGAT
>APFE031663413.1:0-10808 GCA_000404065.3 Pinus taeda | reverse complement strand
ACCCCACCAAAACCTCTCTATCGGAACCTTTAACTAGATCTCAAGCCTTTGTATAAGACTTTATTAAAGTCTTCATTCATAATCCTTCTGTCGGGATTTAAAAACCCTTCAACACCTTTTCATAATGTTATAAATGCATAGGCGCATATATATCAACCACCCCTCTTAAAGCTTTCTTAATATATATATTTATACACAATAACCTTCATTTGTGCAATTTCCTTATAAATACGTTTACAAAGAAAACCTATGCAAATATACCCCTTTCTGCTTTCTGTACAGCTTCGGCACAGATTTTGAGGTTTAACCTGATCGCAATCACTATCGGCTATTTCCCCTGGCCTTACCACATATGTAGTTCATCACCCCTCTGACTCCGATATGTGACTATCCGAGTCGTTAATTATATGTTCAAGCTTTTAAACACTCACACAACTCTTTAACAATATACAAAGGATTTACCGTAACCTTCTGCCTGAACCAATATAAAGCGGACTTCAAAGCTTATACACTGTAGCTCAAAGTGATGTTGGGTCTGCTCATCCATTGGGCCTTTACATTATCGCAAGCCTCTTTCCAACGCCAATTCCCGATCTTCCTATGCCTTCGATCGCCGATTAGCGCTTAATCTCTTTCGGCGTATCAACGTTCCTTCACACTGGGCCTTGACTTCTTCAAACTACCGATCTGACCAGTTCTCTAGTACCGATAAGGCTATAAATTGGCCCCTATAATATTTCACATCTAGAACTCAGCTCCAACTGTGTTTTGCACTAATTTTCAATGTAAACTGGATTTTGGGTTGCAAGACCTAATCTCCATAAAGAATTCTACTGATGCAATGTTTCGCCTTCCTCTTTAGCGAAATCATTTGGACCGTTGATCCATGTGATCAAATGGCTCTTGTGCACTTGATAACTTATTGCATCACTCTTTTGTTTGCTTAGCTTTTTTTGAATAAGTCTTTAGCTTGCCATGGTTTAGCTTCTCCTCAAAGGGTTTCTTCAAAGGATCTGGGTCTTTTGTTTCTGCCGCTTAACTACTCTTCTAAACTCAATTTCTCGAGCTCTCAACTTCTCTTCCTCTCTAGATCACTGCTCTGATGTTTCAATTGGATTTGATGATCACTTACAAATTTTCTAAATCATTATCCTCTCTATGCTTCGTCTTGACTCTGCCTACATACAATTATTGCAGAATTCCAATTCATAACAATTTCAACACTTGAAATACACTTCTCTACGGTCGAAACCAAACTTTGTATTTATAAAAATACACAACGATTATAGTCTAAGATTCTCTATCTCTCATACAAGCCTAATCCTCAACTATTCGTGGCTTCTTTTCTTGTTTTCCTGCCTGTAGGCTTACATATATTTATAGAACACGCAGGGTCATCGCACATATATTTATATCGAAACATTGGATCGGATCACTGTAAAGGATCCAATCACATCCTTTCCTCAAATATCTCAACTAAATCCCTAAAGCTCGCTATAGAATACATATGGCAGATTACATTTAATTAATTCTTCTAGAGACTTATCCATTCCATCATTTAAGCTCTGTTTTAAGCAAAAAGTCCCCCTGTTTAGCTCAATGGTCCACGTCTACTTTGGATTCCTTTGTTTGATTGGGGGGGTTAGATTCTCCTGCATCAATAGTGCAAGAATATTTAGACTATGGACAGCCCCTATAATAACAAAAAATAAAATAATGTAGTTAGAATATTTTGTCTCTTTTATCCTTCAGGGATTACCTAGCACACAGTTTTTCAAAAGCATAGACAATCAGTCCAACATAAAGAGATTAAAAGATCAATAAGATTGTGAACTATTGAATAGAAAATTAATCTGCTAAAGCATCAACAAGTCCAAAGCATTTAGAAAAATAAATGCATGCCCTCAAGTTCCCCCTAGATTAGTTTTGTGTGGGCTCCAATCAGCTTTGGAGAAAGACCAATCTTGACCTTCACCACTTAGATAGGATTTATCAAATTTCCCACTTGTAAGAGGCTAAGTCGAAGGATCTGCTAGCCTTTAAATGTTACATTTCTACAAGATCAAAGAGAAGTTTTAATGCCTCTGCTAGGATCTGAGTGGCTCCCTCTTCAAAAAAATTCATTATCCAAAATAGATATATTTAGCACTTTTCTAATGGAGATTCTTAGGTATATAATCTATACATCAAAATCATCGGTGCATCTCTCTATCAAGAATCCTCTAATCCTTCTTCATCCCCCTCCACCCCCCCGCCCTCCAAAGCCCCCCTACTAGGTTCTTCTACTTTCAAGATACTTTAGAGGAGCTCCCATCGTAGAGCTTAAGATAGACTTCATTAGATCATCAAATAGAGAAACTCTAAGAAGGCCCAATGCTAGAGAAAAAATACCTTAGCATAAAATACCACTCTCCAAACTCTACCATGAAACCAATATTCTATTTGCAATTTCTTCCTCCTAGCCTTGTGTTAGCAAAGATGGGTCTCCTCAATCTAAGGCTCCTCCTAGGCTCCATCCTGGGATTACGAAGTCAACCTTGATAAACCCCATGCACTATCCTAATGAACCTCTCAGACAATGCATCAGATCCTTCACAATGATTGAGGGCTTGCATGTCGACACCTCTCCTCTCCCGTCCCCTCTCTTCCAGCCTCAGCTTCTAGTTCCATAACCACTTGACATGTTCTTATGGAGATTTCAATATATATTCATTGTTTGTCTTTGTCATTGTCTTTCTTGGAATATGTTAGCTTCTTGTAGTTCTATTATTAGACATTTCCATGTTGTTATCATGGTAGTTATAACAGTTTCCTTTGCATTCGCACAATGAATGACATTGGAAGTACTCTTATATTATCATGGCATCATATAAATGTTGGAAAAAGGAAATAAGTAATTAGAACCCTACCATACTAGTATGAAAATAATTATTCTTTAAAAACATATTTTTCTTTTTGGGGAAGCTTATTATGGTGCCTAAATATTGAAGAGAGGAAAAGGGAATTACAGTGTGCACACATGTATATAAAAGTGGGGTGCATTCTAAAGCCTCACTGAATATGTAGGTGATTGATAACTTTGTCTGTATTTGCGATGATAGTTTGCACACATGTATATAAAAGTGGGGTACATTCTAAATCTTGACTGAATATGCAGGTTATTGATAACTTGCAGATAAGAGGCATAGAGAAGCAATGCATGGCATGGGTTTTCACAGTAGAATGGGTTCAAATGGGTTTGCATCTAGAACCTTGATTAACCAACATAACGGGTATGGGAAGAACTGTCTCAGAAACCCTTCGAACTACCTTCAATCCAATGATTTGACATTCTCCAATAGTCTACGATATAATCCAATGGTTCAGAATGATGACAGGTGTGAAATACTTCTCAAAGGGAATGTCTTACGACGTAAATATACATATCAGATTAAAATATAAAACATATAAATAGTACTTATAAATTAATATCTATTTTACCATACAAATTAAAATAATATATGACATATAAATATTACTTAAAAATTAACATCCATTTTAACATATAAATTAAAATAATGATTGCATAAACATCTTTAAATTTAATTAATAAGTGATAAAAATTTAATATTTTACAATATAACAAGATTATACTCAGAAGAGAAAGATAGAAAGAGAGAGGGAGAGAGGGAGATGAGGGAAGAAAATCATAATGCCATGGGATAACACCATGGTTTATCAATACTATGGGCCATATATGCTTTTGATTATTATGTTACAGATCTAGGCTTTTAATTATTCAATTACAATAACATGGGCCAATACCATGGCTTATCAATACCATATGCCAAAAAAACATAACTTATTTCAAAATCAAAATATTTTGCAAATACTTTATTTTAATTTAATTTTATAACATTTTTTAATTAAATCTAAAATGAAAAAGGTTATAAGTACTACTGAGGTATATCTAAACCCTCCATCCTCACAAGTACTAAAAATATCCCCATAGAGAGGATAGATGCATTTTAACCAAGGATCAAAGTAGAGAGAGAAAACAAAGTGACTAACAATGATAGAGGAAAGAAAGTGCATAATTCTTTTAAGTCTTTTATTATTGTATTTTCTTTGACATGATTGATCCAAAATATAGATTTGATATTTAACAATCAATTATATATATTTTTAATTCAGATACTTTTTAAAATATAATACAATGGGATCATATTTAAGAGAGATAGTGAGATGGAAGGGGAATAGAGTGGGGGGAGAGAGAGATGCATTGATTTTAGTGTAGATGTTGATTTCTGATTTGATACAACTAGATGTATGATTTACATTAATTTCGAAGTAATTAGATTAATAATGTGCATTTATTTTAGTGTAAGCACATCTCTTCCCCCTCCATCTATATCTCTATTTCAAATTTTCTCTCCTTCTTTATCTCTTTATATCACCCCCCAAACATACACACTCTCTCTCCACATCTATCTATATTCTCTCTCTCCATCCTTTTTCCACTCCCTTTCTCTCTCTCTCCCTTCTCTCTCATATCTATATCTTTTCCTCACCCCCAAAACATGAAAACTCTCTCTCAGTGTGCGCACATAAACATTATTCATGAAGTGAATTGATTTATTTGTTACAATAATTCAACCATAAATACAATACTTGAATTTTTATCTTAAATAAAATGTTCTCTTACCAAAAATGTCTTCTTCTTAAAACTATAAATTGTTCGTAATTCACTATATTCTTATTATTCAAATTTTCTATTGTTCAACATTCTTACATTGTCACTTTGCACTTGAACATTTTATTTCATCATTTTTCATCATTCATGTTACTAAGAGTCTCTCTCATATTAACAAACTTAAACAAAGTTAAAGTTAAATTGACCTATTAAACATATTTAGCATATTTAAAATAATCAAAATAATTATATGTTCAACAAATTGTGTATGACTCCACACGACTGAAACCAGCGTAGATCCATCTTAACTTCAGATCTATCAAGATTCTAGAGGGATCAAATCTCTCAAGGTGCAAATGTTTCCTCAAGTTTTGCACTCAAAAACAAGTTTGCACCTCGAGATATTTAATCCCTCTCGGGGCTTGATAGATCCCAGGTTAAGATGGATTTAAGTTGGTTTACAAAACTAAATCATCATGAACCATTAGGTATGTAAGAACTTCTCATCAAATCATTATGAAAGTCTAATCAAGGATATAATCCAAATCCTTCATCAAATCATTATCAAATTCTAATCAAGCGTGTAATCCAAATCCTTGATCCAAATCCATGGATCCATAGATGACGAGTATTATGCAAAAAATATTATTTTGTTTTGACATTCAAAGGTTTAGTTGTTGCATGTGTGTTTCTTACATTTTCACTTATGCTTCTTTCAAATTAAAAACTAAAAAATCAATTATATTTTTGTGAATTAAAAGCTATAAAATCAACTATACTACTATGTTGCTTATACATCCATGTTCTATAATTTCTACTCTTTTTTTTTTTTTTTATCAATTAAAAAAAAAATTAGTTTCACAATCATTAAAATCTAAATTAACACTTAGGCCTCTAGTATTCATATTTTTGGTAATTCACATCTCAAAAATCTATATTTCCAATTTTAAAATCTAATGTGCAAATAATCCTTCAGATCATTTAAGGAAATTGAATTAATATGCGAACACTCTTCCTTTCCTAAATTTACATGTAGCTCCTGCTAATGTCTGTAGTGCGATGCAAATAGCTATGTTTATGGTAATAATGGTGGATTTGAAATCAGTGACTACCAAAGATTGCAACGATATTTCAGTCAAAAGCCGTGAACTCTAATGTATGTAGGGTTCTTCAAATTTAATCCATGATCTATCTCGAATTTGAATCTACTTAGAAAATCATTTTGTGGTTTTCGATATTTAACAATTTTAGATATAATTAAGTTCCATTTCTGCTTTAGAATTACATTGATACTTGTAAAACAAAGAAGCTCGCTTGCAATTCAGCTGGGCCATGAATATCTCTACTCTAAAAATTGAGTGAGATGTATGTTCCAATGTTGAATCATCGAACACAAATCAAGTAGATATTCCAGTTATAAGACATCACAATTTTAGATATAGTTAAGTGCCATTTCTACTTTAGAATTACATTGATACTTGTAAAACAGAGAAGCTCACTTGCAGTTCAGTTGGGCCATGAAGGCCTGTACTCTAAAAAATTGAGTGAGATGTATGCTGCAATATAAAATCATCGAACATAAATCAAGTAGATATTCCAGTTATAAGAAATCAAGTATATATTCCAGTTACAAGTTTCAAAAATTCCCATAACAAAAATTATGCCACTAGAAATTAGAAATTCTGACACTTGGCTATGTTTTATAGTGTGTTGTATTGGAGCGTACTACATCACTAAGCTTTGCCAAACATCTTGGAGACCAACTCCTTAAAAGTTACATAGCACTATAAATTACTATAGAATTGCCAACAGAAAGCATTAGCATATACTAATGTTGTTTCTCACAAATGATCTCCAAGCATGTCCCATGAAGGCAGAAATTGGTCTCATGACAATTAATGGGTCTGAGGTCTCCATTTTCTGTGTAATAACTTTTATCAATTTTTTTAACAAGATTAGTGATATATGTTTATATATGTCTATCAAATCAATTTTGTTTATTAGGGTTACAAGATTTGTATGAAAACCGATGAGTTCTCACATTGAGAAAATTTCATAGGTAACATGAAAAAGAGGTCAAGAACACTAAAATAAGATAAACAAAGTTTTAAGCTAGTGAAATGTTAACAAATTATTTTTTTAAATTAAAATAAAAGAATATTTTAATTATTTATAAAGTTTTAACTTTATAATTTGTCATGGCCAATGCAAAATTAATAGTAGTCAACATGAAAATACATTTCTAGAGCCTTATCTAGAGAGAAACTAGTAATATTTTTTTAATTATTTATAAATTTAAACCTTATGACTTTCCATTTCTAGAGTCTTACTTAGAGAGACCAGTAATATTTTTTTAATTATTTATAAATCTAAACCTTATAACTTGCCATGGCCAATGCAAAACTAATAATTGTCAACGTAGAAATCCATTTACTTCATTATACATATTAAGTTACTAAAGTTAAAAAAATTATAAGAAATAACTTAACTATAACTTTATTTAAAATAATTACTATTATTATTAATAATATAAATAATATATATATTAAACACAAATATCTTTAGAAAAAAACTTGTACAAGATTCTTAACCATCTATATTGACCCCACTTTGTTTTGGAGATTATAGACTTTATTATGATACCATCAACCAATACAATGGCTAATCAATACCACATGCCAAAAAAACCATAACTCATTTCATATAACATAGGTTTACATTACATTTCTTTTAATTAATGAACTTAATTAAAAGGGAAAAAAAAGAGTAGCTACTTCGAAAATAAATGTCTACTTTTGGTTTATGTAATTACTAAGAATATTTTAAAATATTCTATGGAGGTAGACAGAGAAATCAATATAGGTTATAATCAAGAAAACTCAAGAAAAGGGAGAGGGGAGACTATAAAACACACCAATTGATAATATAATGGATGACAAGTTTCCAATATTGGTCCATCCTCTATCCTCTATTCCCCTTGTTGAGTTCTGACTTAGAGTAGGAACATGCATCTAATTCTGAAGCCTTTAGCCCGATCACTAGTGACTGCTTGGCTCGACACTCACTTTTGTTGTGAGTGGAGCTTTCCGCTTTTATGGAACTCACACCACTTTCCCCTGTCCTTTTTCAGCTTCACGACAATCTTCTTTGCTTGTGGCTTTGGTGAGTTGTCCTAGGCCGCCCCGCCTTGGCTTTGTCCTTTATTCTACGGTTTGGGGACACCTTTCCCTTACTTCAGATCCGCAAATCCAAAGTCTCATGTCTTGTGTTTAAACTTTTGCTCAATCTCGACGGCATATCGATATGTCTTGCTAAGCAAGGAAATGTTCAGGAATTCTATTTCATCCTAGATGTACTTCTATAGGAAGCATTGGTATTTGAGTAACAAATGCTACTCCAAATCCTTGATACCCAACTTTGTGCAAAGGGTATGAAAAATATTGGTAAACTCCAGAAGGTCTTTGTCCCTTCCCTGTCGCAACGTGGTCCACTTTATGTATTGATCCTCATAGCTTCTCACAAAGTAATACTGCTCCTTCATGGCAGCCTGGAATGAATTCCAAGAGGGTTCTATTGAAAACAGTGAGGCCGTACTTTCATCCTTTTTCTTGCAGTAGGTTTCCCACAAGTCCTTGACTTGGGGGCGGCTTTGAGAAGAGCGAAAGTAATCTTTTCCCACCCAAAAAAATCATGAACAAAAAAATACACTTCTAGCATATTTAACCATTTATCTACGACGTCTACATTTATATGACCCTCAAATATGGGAATGACAAAGTTAACTTGTACCTTAAAGGGTGTGGCACTTCCAAAGTAGCTGCTGAAAGTAGATGTGTCGCCCCTGGGTAGCCGCTGAAGGATCTGGGCAAAGTTGTCCATCATCACGTTACTTTGTCGCTCGAGGGCCTCTTTGAGCAATATTTTGATAGATTCCCCTACCCTGTCGTCTTTATTTTCATCTACCATTGGAGGCCATCGGGATTTGTGAGGCTGGTGTTGCAAAGGTTCAACTAGTTCAAGCCCTGACTCCTTATTTCCCAACCTCTTTGGGGACATGCAGGCAAAAATAGAGAAAGTGCATACCACTCTGATACCATTGATCCAGATTTAAAAATGAACGCAATAAAGTAAAAAAATAAACACAAATACATAGATACAACAAAAATAATACTTCATTTTATTAATGGAGAATACTGAAATATGCTTACAAACATAAATGGAAATAAACTAGCTTGGGCGATGGTAGTTTATCTTTGAGAAGAGATGTGGCAGCGACATGCCTCTGAACTCCCTTACAATGAGGCTCAAGGGCCTTTTTATTATTGAACAATAAGAGAAAACCCTAAACAACCAAAAACCTAACCTGAGGAGATGTAACACCAAGAGTTTATGGACCCTGTTGGGGTGAGTTGGATGATGAACTTCTCGGGGTCGCGACTTGGTCATATTATCTCCATTTGACATGCATGATAACCCATTGGAAAGATCTCTCTGAGGACTATGAAAAAAAGATGATATAAGACAAAAAGTCATTGGCAGTAGATTTTAAAAAAATGTTGTTTAGGGCCTCAAAAAGACTCCGAACGTTTTAGGACCCAAAAAACTTCTAAAAATAGTAAACTATGCTATAATTAAGGAAACTGAAAAACTGAAAGAAGAATTGGTGGGGGTCCAAGTGAAATTGGCAGGTGTCAACCAATATCCACCTAGATCACTATATATTTTTTATTTATATGCAACATTTTTCATAATTTTGACATATGTATATTTCGATTTATATGCACATCCTTGTATGTCATCTCTGTGGAGATACTCTATGTACCCACTTGCATCTAGGAATTATCTAATCGTTAACAAAGAATTTGACAATCCAAAATTTACAAAAACTAAGAATTTTTAATACAATATGAAAGCTAAGTTGAAAAAATATAAATATTTTTAAATTTTGAATCATTAATTAGAAATCATTTAAACTTATACTATTATTTAAAATACATATGACTAAGCCAATTTCAATCATTTTAAATATATATTTATTTAGTTGGATTTTTTTAAATACAAACTAATTTTCATTTTTTAATATATCTTTCTATAATAATTATGTAAACTATACATAACTTAAGACTAAATCATTACATTAACTTATTAACTTAAAATATCATCAGTAGTTCTTCAATTTTATCCTGCTTTCGCTCTTCCTGTGAATCACCCAATTCTGAACGAAGAGAACAAATAACATCTTTTTTAATTTTTTTAAGAAAAATATTGATTTATGCACTCATAAGTTCTTCATTGGATGATTTGTATATCTCTGTAGCAACGTCAAAACTCCTCATTGAAAGATTCCTCCAAATACCATATATTTGTTAAAGAAGATTTTATATTTTTTCATCACATGCATGAGTATATGGGGGGCTTCGTACTAAACCAAAGAAAAAAGTTTAAAAATGTGTAGGAAAGAAAGGAAAAATTGCAAGAAAAACTATGTGAAAAAAGAAAACCAAATTAGAGCAAGTCACTAAGGTCAATCCCCTAAGCACCTCCCCAACAACGACACCAAAGTGTTGGGTGCAGTAGATGGTGTATTAATGGACCAAAATTTAATTTCAATATGAGTTTCTTGGGCTTTAAGACACAACATTGGAAATGACAGACATATCCTTCAACAAACCTGGAAAAAACAAAACCCTAATTAGCCTAGAAACTGTTCACTCGTTGAGCTCTTGCAGTACTACAATTTTTCACTTTCCCCGTACATTCAAAAGAAAAGTGTTGTGCTCCTAGTGTAGGAATAAAATATGCGATCTTACATAAAGAGAGAAAATCATTCTTTGTTCTACTTCTTCGAATCGAGAGATGCCTCAAACAAAAGGTCCAAAACAGTGTTTCAATCCAAAAGAAACATTTGCAACAGGAATGAAATAACAACACTCTTAACATAAAAACCAAGTTGGAATAAACAATGATGAAATACCAACAAATCCTCAACAAATATTGGTTTAATATTTATTCCAAACCCATATCAATCAATCAAATCAAACAAAAGGATCAAAGAAGATAATCACTCACACTTGCATACTAGTTCAAAGCTTATTAAAAAAATAAGTCAACCTTGATTAACTTACTTCCTTGGTCA
>APFE031663393.1:0-16423 GCA_000404065.3 Pinus taeda | reverse complement strand
TGGCTTGTCTTCTGTGTTTTATATTTATGTTCTATCTGCAGTTTATCGTAATGCTGATGTGATTGCTAACTGTGAAAATTTAAATAAATTGCTCTAGCATAGAAAATACCTAAACTTAACATTTTTGGACTAAATGTCCCCGGGAAATCCCAGTGTGGGAAAACAGGTGCAGAAGATATGAGGTTTTTATTATTATGCAGATATCTAAATACAACTAGGGTGTTAAATCTGGCTCACCCAACAGAGAATAACTCGATAGAAGCACCTCTATCCAGCGACAGATATTTTGGCAGATCCAGCAATTGGATGAACAAACCCCATAGGTGACTACGATGTACGCAGTGTTGTGCAGCGATGGCTACTCCCAGCACTGACCTCCTCTCGGAGTTGTGTCACCTTCCCGGTGAGCCTTCCCGACTTAGAAATTGATCTACTGAATTGATGCCCTGTTGACTACTGGAGTAGCACCTGATGATTATGTGAAGACTCCATGCCCAAGGATGATCCAGAGGACACTTGTACCATCAGATGTCATCAGTCAACAGAGTTTTTTAACTCTCCTTCTATCTTCTCATCACCTTTCTTCTTTGTACCCAGATTCCACACCCTGCGGGGAATTGTAATATAGTATGATGAGTTTCTTGAATTTGTAACAGGCCTAGGATGTGGGACTCGATCAGCAAACGAGTACACCTTGGAGTGTTTTTTTTATCCGGTTAATTATCTCTTCTTTTTCAGAGGCGGATAATTCTCTGGATTTTTTCACTCATTTTTACCCCAAAGCCGAGGTGACGGTTTGAAGATTGAGCCCCTGACACATCTTAGTGTCTAGAGTCGATGTATATTACCATCAACTTCTTCTTATAATCTCTTGTTGAAAAATCAATGGCCATGATTTAATCACAATCGATAGCTAAGATCATCTTGACTTCATCAAGTACCTTTTCTAGAAGTTAGTAGAGAGAAATCAACTTGTCTCAATTAATATTGATTAATTAACCATTGCTTGGAGATAATTAATTCCCTTGTATTCCTAGCCTCATTGACACCTCCTGAAACTAGAACACTTCTCTGAGCTAAAAAAAAACTAACAATTTTCATGTGTTATATCCCATGCTAGATATGGAGAATAAGTGTCTTGTTGTTGCTGCTACAAAACCCTGCAAAATTTTGGCATATACACAAATTTCAGAGCCTACCTTGATCTTGTACACTGTCGTTGCAAAAATTAGGACTAATCGCGTGTCTTTTCTCCAAGTGTTTTGATCCCATTTGCAAGAAAATCAAAGTGTCGTCTTTTCGCATGTTAAGTGTCGCATGATGTACAAAAGCTAGTTTTGGTGGTTTCAGGGGGTATTATTTGTGTAAGTGAGTTGGTCTTACCATGTAAACATGTATCACACACATTTCCAAAGTTTTAAGAACTGCCAAACAAGTGTCGTCATGGTCGTTGTAAAGTGTATCTTTAGTGTCGCACTTTTCGCACTAAGGGAAGTTTGTCATTTATGTGTTCTAGATGATCTATGTTGTGTCGTCAAGTGTTCTAAGTGTGCGATCACAATCTAGTCTTATCACACTATTCACATCGGCATCATGGATCCCACACTTAGTCAAATTCGAAAAGCTTCCCGACTAAGAAACTTAGACTCATCTGGCCCTCCTAAACTGCGCATTGCGTAGTCTCATTCCTCTAGCAGAAACCTTGCCTCTTGGCACTACGCAATGTGTAGTTCCTTCCTCCCAGGATTGCACACTGTGCAGTCTCAATGCTAAAGCCCGACCCCTAAGCTCCAAAACCGCCAACCCTTCCCTCCAGCCAGGCTTGAACTGTGCATTGCGCAGTCTCAGTCCTCAAGCCTAGCAATTGTGCAGTCACCTAGCCTCCTTGTCCTTCCAGCACTGCGCAGTGGGAAACTCAGTCATCAAGCCCTCAAACTGGCTCCTTGATCTCCCCAAATACTCAATCATCATGTTCGACCCAACCTAAACTACACATTGCACAGTATCAAGGCTCAAGCCTGACCCCTAACTGCCTGAGCTACGCAATTACATAGTCACTAAGCCTCTCACTCCAACTTCTGGACGATTCTGGTCCAGTCGGTGGATCATCATGCAACATCTTATACTAGGGGTTTATCGGATCAATGTCGTCATGTCATGAGTGAATTGCAGATGCAAGAACTTTATCATGCTATGACAGGATGATGAAGAAGGATATGGAGAAGGAGAACATGCTGGAAGACACCTCTATAGTTCGAGATGCAAGTTGATCAATTAAAAGAATGCAAAGGGAGATCAATTTGCGATCGCAACTCAAGACATGATGACACTAAAGTCTCCTCATATCTATGCTATTTGGAGGTGGATAGAAGATCATTCTCATGAATGAAACATAACAAGAAGCAGCAAGAATGACTTGAGATTGCCATGTCATCATGCAATCCATGTCATCAATGTCATATCATGTCATGTTATGAGTCATCATATGCCACATCATTTTTGTAGATTACGTAAATTCTTATTCGAAAATGTATTGTAAAGTGGAAGTCCAAAGGACGTACAAAATATGAAGAGTCGTGTAATATTCGAAAAGTCATAGGGAAGTCAAACAGTCATGAGGGTAGTCAAAGAGTCACAAGGGAGGTGAAGAATCACTCCATTGGTTATATATACACCCTCATTATAAAAGCAAAGGACTTTTCACCATGGCTCCTCCCGCAAGGCATCAGAGAGACAAGCTAGTTCTTTTGGGGAGAAGTAGTGGCTCCAACGCTCCACTATTGGAGCTAGTGGTGTTCGTTGTATACATGTGCCTTGATACTTTTACTTAATATATGAACCCTGATGGCCAACATGTTCTGCATGCATGGATTATGAATATTTGTGAGACTGTTATGTAAATGTTTGGAATTCATGTTTTATTTCACCTCTACTAACGTAGTTGAATTATTTCGGTTATTTTAGTGATTATCATATTATGAATGTGTTATAATGGTTGCAATGATCCTCGAATATTTGTGGACTATTCTACCAGATGTTAGACAGATCTCTCTTGTTTGGGTGTGTCTCCGTTGGCGTGGTACTATTTCCTCTCCGCAGTAGAAGAACCTCGACACACCTACAACCAAACACTCACTAGGCACACCCACTCACTCTTCGAAGGCACATATGCATCCCTCTCTCTCTTGCCAACAATTAGATCCAAGGAAAATCTTTAACAAAACAGTAACCAGACCATATTCTGGATGGGGCTCCTATCCCAAACGATGTGAGGTCTAATTGGACCACATATAGGGGAGACCCTTTTGAATGTTGGCAAGTCCAGCACTGTCAACATTTCTAGCGCTAGAAGGAGGGCAGCCAGATTTTTATGGCTGATAACTCCACCTGCCCTCATCATGCTTCTTCCGGTCAAGGCAACAATACTCCTAGCACCTCCCCTTCTCATATTCCTGAAGTTGGCGGATCTTCTCAACCCGATCTTGGACAAACTTGTGAAATATCTTACGAGCATATCCGGGCCATCCGGCCTATAACCCGTAAGTTTGCAAAAGCTAGCAGATTGATCCCTAGAGTACACAATCTTCCTTATTTTCCAAAGAAGAATGTAACCACTTCTACTGGGATAGTGATTTCTAGGTCGAAGATTTGGTTCTTGCGACCCTTGAAGAGTTAGCAGAGACTGCGAAGAATGTAGAAAAATCAAAGCAGCTTGCATCTTTTAATGGTGGTGATGGAGATGACATTGTACTCTCAGATGATATTTTCCACGGGTTAGGCAGTTACAAAGAGGAGGAAGATCCCTCAGATTTTGAAGAAGAGGAGCATAAAGACAAAGACATGGCGGACCAAGATCTGGATCAGATGACTCAGGGCCCACTTGCTCTACTGGGTCTTTTACACAAGATGTCGAGGCACCCAAAGAAATTGCTAGGAAAGTACAACCCTGACAAAGAAGTCAAAGCAAAGGACCATTTGGACAACTTATACCTACACTTGCAAATGCTTGAGGTATGTTACGATGATATTGAATGTTGTACTTCCTATGAAACTTCAATATATATATATATATATATATATATATATTATATTATAGTATTTATAATCTGTTGATTATAAGCAAATTTCTTTTCAAACCTAGTACATGGTGTACAACAATAAGATAATATCAGTATATTAATGTCCAATAAATAACCACAAAAGTAGGTCAATGAGACTCATAAAAGTACAAGAAGGGGGTGCAAAAGCATCTCTTATCAAAAAAAAAAAAAAAAACAAAAGCATGTCCACAAGCTAAAAATTAAACAAATAGCTAATAAAGCAAACTTTAAACAACACCTTAGTCTAACAACCATCATAGAAAACTTTGACAACACCTTAGATCTAGTATATTTAAATATAAAGATGTGATCTAGTATGTTACCGACGTACTTTGTAAACGAGATATTTAACATTTATTTTGTATGAGTGTTATTAGGCAAATAAACTTTAGATGTCTTACCTTAGGAGCTAATAACCATACACTTCTGCATTTTCATATTAGGATAGAATACCCTGCATTAGGACAAGGAGGTCGCGAGACCACCCTCCTTGACCTCGGTACCAGTAAGATCCGCCTAGTGGGTAAGAATAGCAAAACTATACCTGTTTCTGAATGTGTAGTCGCAAAAGAAATTTACGTGTTAAAATTCGGTTGTCTACCTCATAATTTTGATAAAATTTTATTATGTGTTCAGGAACCATTACAATGGTAAAGACGTATGAGCGACGACGACGTGATCAGGCAGCATCACCACCATTAATGCCGTCGTCGTCGCCATCATCGTCCCCATCGTCACCACCTAGACCATTATCAACATCAATCGCCCCAGCGCCAGAGTTGATTGTGATAATGAACTCCTTGGAAGCCTTATTGGAGACGTTAAAAGAATCCACTAAGGCTAAAACCAAAGAGGAATCTCCACATTTGGCTATCGGTTCAGCAGAACCAAAGAATTTTGAGCCCAAAAGATCGGAAGAAGACATCTCTAGGGAGCTTCAGAAAATCAGACTCCCAGAATTCTCAGGAGGCAGAGCAGGTGAACGCGCGGAAGCATGGTTGGAAGGAATGAACAGATGCTTTAGATTAAGAGAATATTCGTCTTCGGCAAAAACAAAAATTGTCGTGTTCCAACTAAAGGAAAGTGCTTTGATTTGGTGGGGAAATCTGGAAAAGCAGCTACACCTTACATCAGATAATGCCCCTTGGGAACTATTTGAGGAAAGGTTTCGTGCAAAGTATTTACCTCCATACTTTCAACAACAGCAAGGAAGAGCCTTTCATACGTTAATTCAGGGAAATAAAACGGTGGAAGAGTACGAGATAAGGTTTATGGAGCTTGTAAAATACATTCACTACTTAGACTCGAATGAACGTCAAGCTGAACGCTTCATATTTGGGTTAAATCCTCGCATCAGAGCCTTGGTAAGCATGTGGAAGCCATCATCAGTAGCCGAGGCAGTCGAATGTGGTCGTTATGCAGAAGAGCACCTAGGGATCAAAAGAGATATGGGGCCAGCAGGGCCTGTCCAATCAGGATTTCCAGGAAAGACTCCCCGGAATTTCTTCAGAGGAGGTAGCTCGAGGCCACCTTACGGTAACAGGTTTAGCCGCAGGATCATCAAGCACCAGTCCCTGGGCATCTCGAAGGACCGCTAGTGGAGGAAGGAATTCGAGAGGAATCAACACGAGAGGACGAAGCTCGTTCTCTAGGAATTCATGCCCTGACTCAAGAGAATCAGCACCACTTAATTGTTAGGGATGTGGGGGACCGCACTTTCAACGTGACTGCCCCGAAGCTTCGTTGAATATATTGCATAGGACTGGAAAGGAACTGATATCAGACAATCAAGGTAATCATAGAATTCATGTAGTGGTCGACCATGACCAAGCAGCGCATCAATCCACTGTAGTGGAATCTTTAGGTACTATCAATGGTATAAAACTCAAAATTTTATTTGATACTGGTGCCACAGATAGTTTCATTTCATCATATGCATTAAACAAATGTGGGTTGGCAGCTCGTAGACAAAATGATTTCCATCAAGTGGAAATGGCCTCAGGAGAACTCCAAACCGTAGGCTTGAGTGTGGATCAATGCAAAATTGACCTTGGGGTCTGTTTGACTAAACTGAAAGTTTATGTCACAACATTAGGAACATATGATCTTATCATAGGTGTGGATTGGCTAGAAGCTCACCAAGCTTGGGTAAACTGTTATGGAAAAAGGATTATAGGCATAAATGATGAAGGAGCAGCAATCCAAATTCAAGGAATCAAGAGGGAAGTCTCTTTACGCTACATTTCAGCAATGCAGATGAAGCGTTGTCTAAGGAAAGGTTGCCAGGCTTATGTAATTCAAGAAGTAAGCCAAGGAAAAGGGCCATCCCTAGGACAATATCCGGTGTTAGCCGAATTTCCAGATGTATTTCCAAAAGAACTACCTGAATTACCCCCGGTAAGAGAATTAGATCTCACTATTGAATTAAAACCGGGTACCCAACTGATCTCTAAAGCACCTTATAGAATGATGGCTCCAGAACTTCAGGAACTGCAAATCCAATTGAAGGAACTCCTAGATGTAGGGCATATTCGGCCCAGTACATCACCTTGGGGCGCTCCTGTAATTTTTGTGAAGAAGAAGGATGGATCTTTAAGATTATGCGTAGATTATCGAGACTTGAATCGAGCTACAGTAAAGAATCAATACCCTATGCCTCGGATCGACGATCTTTTCGATCAAATGAAAGGAGTTGCTGTCTCTTCAAAAATTGACCTTCGATCAGGCTATCATCAGTTAAGGATTTCTGAAAATGATATTTCCAAAACTGCATTCCGGACCCGTTTCGGACATTATGAATTCACCGTGGTACCATTTGGATTAACAAATGCACCAGCAGTATTCATGAATCTTATGAATAGCGTTTTCCGTAAATATCTAGATCAATTTGTGCAAGTCTTTTTAGATGATATACTCATCTATTCCAAGAATAGGAAAGAGCATGAAGATCATTTGCGAATAGTATTGTCCTGTCTTAGAGAACGCTAGTTGTACGAAAAACTATCGAAGTGTTCATTCTTTCAGGAAAGGATTCATTATTTAGGGCACATCATATCAGGTGAAGGGATTTCGGTAGATCCTGAGAAAGTAAAAGCGATCATGGATTGGCCAATACCGAAAAATGCTCATGAGGTTCGAAGCTTTATGGGTTTAGCCGGTTATTACCGAAGGTTTGTAGAAGGGTTCTCCAAGATCGCAAAGCCAATTACAACCCTTCAGCGGAAAGGTGTTAAGTATGAATGGACCGAGGAATGTAGCAAAGCATTCTCTGAACTCAAAAGACTACTCACCAGTGCACCGATTCTAAGAGTCCCTGCCATGGACAAAGATTTTACAGTATGTACTGATGCATCCAAACAGGGACTGGGTGCAATGTTGATGCAGGATAGAGGAGTAATAGCATATGCTTCTAGGAAGTTAAAACCTCATGAAGAACTCTATGCTAATCACGATTTAGAACTACCTGTTGTAGTACTAGCTTTAAAGATTTGGAGACACTATCTAGTGGGACGAAGTTTTACACTTAAAAGCGACCATCAAAGTCTACAATATTTGTTCACCCAAAGAGACTTAAATGCAAGGCAACGACGATGGAGTGAATTTTTAAGTGAATATGACTTCGGGATATCATACATTAAAGGAAAAGAAAATGTATTGGCAGATGCTTTAAGCAGGAGACCTCGAATATTTTCTCTCATACCCATTAAAGTAGACTTAAGACAATGAGTACTGGATCAACTTATAAAACACAGCTGGTATTTAAAAGTAAGAGCAAGTCTTGAAGGTAACAGGGTAAAAGACTCTAAATTTGAAGGATATGAACTAGAAAACGATGAAATCTTACGATTCCATGAAAGGATGTATATTCCGGATGATAAAGATCTTCGGGATACCATCCTTGGGGAAGTCCACAGAGCAGTGTACTGTGCTCATCCTGGAGTAGGGAAAATGTATGCGGATACCAAGAAACTCTTCTTTTGGGCAGGCATGAAGTGTGATATCACTCAATTTGTTACAAAATGTTTGGAGTGTCAGCAAGTAAAAGTAGATCATTGTCACCCAGCAGGCCTCTTACAACCCCACGACGTTCCCATGTCTAAATGGGAGACCATTTCTATGGACTTTATCACTGGGCTACCTCTTACTTCTCAAAGACACAATGCCATTTTGGTGGTGGTGGATAAATTAACAAAAAGTGCCCATTTCATTCCCGTGAGAGACAGTTACGATGTTGCTGACGTAGCTCGAGTATTCATAAATGAAATTATCAGATTTCATGGAGTACCTAAAAAGATTATATCCGATAGAGATTCACGATTCACTTCCAGATTCTGGACTTGCATGCAAACAGCCTTAGGTACTTAGCTAAATTTAAGCACTACTTACCATCCTAAGACTGATGGGCAGACTGAAAGAGTAAATCAAGTACTTGAAGACATGTTGCGAATGTATGTAATGGATCAGCAATCACACTGGGAAAAGTATTTACCCTTAATCGAATTCGCATACAACAAGAGTTACCACAGCTCGATTGGGATGCCTCCATTTGAAGCTTTATACGGCCGACCTTGCAAAACACCGTTAAGTTGGGACAGGTTAGAAGATCGAGTGATAATAGGACCTGAATTAATCCATGAAATGGAAGCACAGGTAAGGCAAATTAGGCAACGATTAAAGGAAGCTCAGGATAGACAGAAGAGTTATGCTGATGCTCACAAAACTGATAGGAGGTATGAAGTAGGGGATCAGGTTTTCATCCGCATCAAGCCAAATAAAAGTACTATTCGATTCGGGAAAGGGACAAAGTTATCACCCTGATTTATTGGGCCATTTAAAAACGTGGAAAGAGTGGGACCTGTTGCCTATCGTCTCGCCCTGCCACCTCACCTGCATAGAATTCATTATGTATTTCATGTTTATGTATTAAGACATTATATAGCTGATCTATCTCATAACCTTCAATGGAAGGAATTGCAGGTATCGGACGAGGGAGTCATATCGGTCGAACCTTTACGTATTCTGGAACGTAGGGTTCGACAGCTCAGGAACCGCCTGGTGGACCAAGTTAAGGTCCAATGGGACAAGTATAGTCCTGGATCCGCAACTTGGGAAAATACAGAGGACATATGTCAAAGATACCCGAGATTATGTCAATTTTGAAGGACTTTAAACTATGTTTTGTATATATTTTACTTCACTGCATCAGAGACCCAAAAACATTTTTTTTTATGATTATAAATAAATGTGAAATTTTGTGACATAATATATGTTTAACTTCTGATGGTACATGGATACCAAAACGATATATGTGGTTCATTTTATTAATTATAGTTGTCAAAGGAAAGTTAAGCCAGTTAAAGGGTTTTACTTCTAAAAGAAATTAAGATATTGTAAATTGTTTTATTTTTACATGTCAATATGATCAATGGAATAGGACTCAGGAAATGAATACATTTTAGGTAGAATTCAAAAGACATACATAGAAAATGGTAAAAATATGTTATACGGTCGTATCATATGTGAATGATACATGAGTTATTTTGAATATGCTGATGCACATTTTCCGAATGCATGAGTGAGTGTATAAGTCTAGATACAAGTATATGATCCGATTGCCAGGATGACCACGTGATGACAGAACCTCAGAACAATTAAAGCTCCAAGTGATTCTATGATAGGGTGTTAACCCTAAGTTCTAGTAGGAGGGGTGGAGGTGTTGCCCACCGTTTATCCTCCGAACCCTGGAGTCATGGGAGGACTGTGCGAGTCACGCTCCCCTAGACGTGTGATGATGACTGCCGGATGCATACTGGGAATCAGGTCGGTATAACTAACGCTGTCACCTAAGAGTTTATGAATGGTTAGGTCAGTAAAACTGACGCCATGGCATACTCCAGTAGAGGACGGATAGGAGGGGAGCAGAAGAGATTAGGAAGGATAGGATGATTTTAGAATAGCTCGGAAACCTGGATAAGGAAAGTCAGGCCCTTTAAAACCTTAAAACTAAACTCTAACTTCGGGACGAAGTTTTCTGAAGGGGGAGTTTATGTAATGACCCACCCTTATGAAATATTATTATAAAATAAAAAAATAAAAAATAAAATGAATAAATAATGATATTTTAATTAAATGAAAATTATAATTAATAACAAATATTAATTATTTCTAAAGTTTTATAATAAAATAAAGTAAAACAAAAAACTTTAAATGTTAATATATATGTTTTAAAAACAAACTTTAAAATGTTAATATATATGTTTTAAAAACAAACTTTAAAATGTTAATATATATGTTTTAAAACAAACTTTATAAAGTTAATATATATAAGCCAAACTTTATAAAACGTTAAAAAGGTTGTATGGCCATCGAATCATTCAAATGCCCAAACGTTATACAAACCATGGATAAAAGAATTAAACGGGAAATCCAGCAAAGATCAGCAGAGCAGAAGGAAAATATCTGAGAGTGAGTTGCATGCGGAGGCGTGTCGGGAGGAGGAAGAGCAGTGGCCGAAGGTGGAGGGCGGCCACCGCCAAGCCTGCAATTATAAAACACTGGTCTGAGCAGATCACAGGGGGAGAAAAAAACACCAGAGAGAGAGAGGGCAAGAGAACCAGGGAATCCGGAGCTGTACATTGATCTAAGGTTTTGGGCACGGGGGCAGTGAACTTCGGTGAGAAGCTTGCTGGATTGGCTGGGAGGAATTGGTTTCCCGGCAATCGGATTAGAACAACCGCGGAGCCATCAACTTCAACAGGAGCAGACAACAGTTCAGGTAGGTCTCGAAATCCCTTCCAGTTCTGCATATTGTTCTGCTTATCATCTTATTTCAGTTATGGTCTTTACAAAGCCCCAAAAATTCAACTTCTTGAGAAGGGATGCCAACCCCAGAAACAATAGCAATTACTCAACCAAGTCTGCACAAAGTTCAAACGTCATGTTGAATGTTGAGAGCATGGGCATGGATCAATATTGTTTGTTTCATCAAGAATACCATTCGGAAAAGACATGCCCATAGTGGAATCACAACATGAACGCTCTTGCTACGCATATCATTCCAGATGAGGAAGAAAAGGAAGAAATTGTTATGGCTGAAGAAACTACAAGTGTTGGTCATGCAGTCAATATGTCCAATTGTGTATGCGTAGCTGAAAAGAAAAATGCCGAAGAACCACCACTGAGTGAGGACCCAACTCAAAATAAGAACAGTCGATATAAGTTGAGAAGCCAAAGTCCAGTTTCCAAACCAGAGTTGACAAGGAAAAAAATGAAAGAACATTTGTTAAGGAAGATCACTCTGCTTGTTAACTCAACACAAAACACTCGGAACAAGTCTGGAAATACTACTACAATGAAAGATACTTCCTTCAACAGCAAAAGCAAGTCCATAATTCCAGAATTATCATATAGTCACTCCTCCAGACACTTTGGATATGCCCGTCGTGCTCGATTATAACATAGTCGAAGATGTGAAGAAAGCTCGTGCTAATATCTCACTCTTCGAACTTACCAAGATCGCAAGCCAACGGGAACTGCTTGTCTGAGCTCTTGAACAGTCTTCCTCATGTGATAACTCTTCTTTGCAGAAGGGATTCGGTAAGTCTTATAGTCCCCTAGAGTATGTTCTTAATGCATTAATGTTAGAAGCAAACACACTCTACCCTCCATTTTTATTGGCATTTGAAATTTCTCATTACAATGTGCACAATTGCTTATAGTTGATTCTGGTGCGTCTGTAAATGTACTGCCATTATCCGTAGCTAAGAAAAACAATGTGAAATGGGATAATATAGATGCATAGATCATTCAGTTGAACAGGAGTTTTGTCCGTGCTATTAGTGAACTAAGAAATGTGCTTATCCGCCTATCATCTTATCAACGAGTTCACAAGTGCAAAAACATAGTAATTATGGACATCCCTGAAGCATATGGTGTATTGTGAGTAGAGACTAGTCTAGCAAGTTACAAGGGTATTTTCTACTCACTGGTCACATCTATGTCTTCCATATAAGGGCAGAAATAACCAAATCCATGTAGACTCAAAAACTTACATGAAGCACACTGTCACACCCTTTGAGAGAAAGAACGAACTGGTTGCTTTCGCAGATCTGATATTTGGGAATTGCTTCTTGGAGACTGAACTAGGGTGCTACCTTAGTCATCCTTCCCCATTCCCAACAAACACACAGTTGGAACTCCTTCCTAGTCCCTGTCCAACTGGTGCAAATGACCTCTATACAATAGATAGTAGTGGTACTAGTGTAGGGCATAGTTCTTGTATGTATGATGTTTGGACTTTGTTTTTTGACGGTTCCAAGACACAGAGGGCTCTAGAGCTGGTTGTGTTTTAGTAGACCCGTGACAGAGGAAACACCTAATCTCAAGCCACTTGGAATTTGAGTGCACTAACAACACTGCAGAATATGAAGCACTCATCCTGGGCTTACAAAAGACCATCAACCTCAATGTTGTAGTTCTTAAAGCCATAGGTGACTCTAAGATCGTCGTACAACAGGTACAAAATACTATACACTAAGCATCACCAAATTTGAAAAATTACCAACAAGAGTTATGGTGGTTAATTTCTCAATTTCAAGCTTTTAATATTGTATTTGTTACTAGAATGCATAACGCAACTGTATATGCATTAGAAAATGCTACTGCTAGGTTGTTACCGCTTAGGGATGGTTTTTCCGTTGAAATTCTTTATAAATGATCCGTCCCTGATAATATCACTAATTTACACATTTTTAATGATGACCAACAAATACTGCATTTTATGGCGAACGTTGATGTATTCAAAGATGTAGCTATTAACGCAGATGAGCACGATAGAGCGTTGCAAGATACAACTCATGAAAGCAAGGAGAATCCCATGCCGAAGGGGGCAGTATCATTAGAAAAGTTGTATGACTTACATAATTTATTTAGAGGACCAGTCAATGCCAAAACCCATAGTTCAATGTTGTCACATGAGCAAATCAAATTTGGAACAAAAAATTATTCGAAGTTTGTTAATCTCGGTACTTGTTGCACACCACAAGAGCGAAAAGATTTCATCCGCTTATTCAAGCAGCACCGAGATGTTTTTGTGTGGACATATGATGAGATCATAACTTACGACATGCGAATAATCCAACATGTCATCCCAATTAAGGAAGGGGCCAAACCTTTTCAGCAGAAGTTGCGAAAGGTAGATCCAACACTTGAGCCCTTGATTCACAAGGAGTTGAGGAAGTTGTTGAATGCTCGGATCATCTACAAAGTGCGACATTCAACATGGGCGTCAAATCTGGTCCTGATAAGGAAGAAGTCCAGGGAAACATGCTTGTGCATAGATTTCCAAAATCTTAACTGCGCCTTGGACAAGGACAACTACCCTGTGTTGCTGATGGAGAAAATATTACAGACAATATCAGGGTCAAAAATGTTTTCTTGACTTGATGGATATTCTAGATACAACCAAGTTCTGGTCTTAGAGCTTGACAGACTTCAGACTACCTTTCGAACAAAGTGAGGCACATTCACATTCAGAAAAATGTCGTTTGGGCTAGTTAATGCTAGTGCGATCTTTCAACATGCAATGGGCATTACATTTCGTGGGTTGATCGATCAAAGCGTGGTGGTGCATCTTGATGATTTCATGGTGTTTTCAAAGAAGAGATTCGACTACCTATGCCACTTGAAGCAAATCTTTGAGCGATGTCAAAAATATAAGATATCTCTTAATCCAAAGAAGAGCATTTTTGTAGTGTCCGAGGGAAACCTCTTGGGCCATATCATAGAAAAGAGTGGGATTAAAGTGTACCCTTAAAGGTGTTGATTTGTGGTAGCATCGGATGTGATCTAGCCATGAAAATTGGTGGATAGGCTAAGGCACATAAAATCTCCAAGACCCAGAAATCGTTTGGGGAAATTCCACCCGGATGGAGATATATTAAAATAATTAATATTTTTAATGAGACCCTAAGTCTAAACTTAGGAAAATTAAAATATTAATGCGTATTAATATAAAATGGGTGAGAAAGTTCTAAATGACGAGGATCAAGCCAAATCTAATCTTAGCCGTTGATTAAGGACTTAATCTTGACCGTTGAATCATCAACAAGAAAAGCATAAGAGCAAGCTTGAGGGTCAACTGGAGATACACCAAGTTGATCAAGAATTCGATTTTCTGGGGCAAGGTTTGCTGAGAAATAGAGTTAGTGATCTATTGCAGCAAGGGGCAGTTCGGCAGAAGGCAGAGAATACATATCAGAGAGGCAGAGAAAGTGCCAGAGAGACAGCGCAGAGCCTAGGAAGGTTGACGCAGAGGCAGCCAAGACTGACGCAGATGCTGAGGAGGCCAGCGCAGAAGACGCAAAGGGCCAAGAGGCTGACGCAGAGGCTAGTAGGGCTAGAGCCTATTCTTGATAGACACACCGAGCCTATTCTAGACATATATCATATGCTCTAAAAGACAAGAAACATAAATCTTTGGATGAGGCTAAAATCTTGGCCATTGAAATAGAGAAAAATCTAAATTCATCCAAAATTGATTTGCTTGCTTACCCAAGGACTAGAATTGAACCTACGGCTAAGCCTAGTGCCTAGGTAGACTCTTCCTTGCAAACATTTGCCTAAATATTAGATAAAGTTACTAATATGCACATGCAAAGGAAAATGGCAATGATGAACATGTTGTCAATTTTGGAAAGGGAAAGGGGATCCCATCAAAAAATTTCTCCAAAGGCAAAATTCAACAAAGAGAGACCTCCCAAGAAGAATTCTTTTGTTGACGCAATCTTTCACAACAAAGTGTTCCCAGTACTCTTTCTCCAACCAATATAATTGGTCGCGAAAGGATCTCTTGGTCTGAAGCATTCAATGAGTTTTATGCCCAAGAGGAGTGTACTTACAATCAAGTGGAAAAGGAGGAAACCCTAGAGAATCTCAACATTGTTAATGATAATTCTATTTTTAACATCTTGCTTACAGAATCCTACTTCCAACAACAACAAGAAGAAGACAAGGAAGAACCCAATAGTGATCGTGATGAGCCTATTACCCATCACATGTGGGTAGTGTATATAGGAGAAAATTTTCTTGCTTGATGGTCCTCAGTCGATAGCCAACAGCGCCTTGCAGCCACCAAATAGCTCCATGTGCCAATATCTCCACCACCTGAGCCAGCCATATGGTCCCTCGCCGACTTGTTATGATTGTGCGTTTGAAGGTGGGCCTCTCGACCCCGAAGGTATGGCTTTTAATTGGTATAGTTAAGTAATTTTCCTTACTTATCATGGGAACTTTTGGGCATGGATTGGTGGGGGGATTTGGCAAAAAGAGTGGGCTAGTTCTGTATTCTTATCTCCATTGTCAGATTCTGTGGTTAACCTTGTATCCTAGTCCTGTGGGATCTCCTTTACTGGCCACTAGCTTTAGGGTTGGCACTACTTGGGAAATCCCGACTTTGGTTGCATGGTCCCGCTTCCCCATTCCACTCATTTTAGCCCCATTCATCCCTTTTCCCATCCAGATCCACATAGGGTTATCCTCTCCCTCCCCTTGTCCACACCTTGGGTCGGGCTTGAAATGATGCCCCAAAGGTTGATGCAGCTGAAAAGAAAAGAAAAAGCATAATTTGGCCACTCTCAACAAGAAATGTACCACAAAATGCAAAGGATGGCCGGGACAAACAAATTTAGCACGTGGGAAAAATCCAAACATGAGCTCTACCCCTTATTCATGGCCATCACCCTAGTTCCTATGGGCCCTAGATGAGCCCCCTCCATCATTAAGGAACCCATGGTGGGCAATGAACTACCCCACCTTAAGGGGGTATCCACTGTTATATATTAACCAATGTTGCACGAAGCGGGGACGTTTTTTGGAAGTGGGGACGCGGAAGCATCATTTTCCAAAAATCTAGGAAGCGAAGCGTCTGCGGAAGCGTCTGCTATATATATATATATATAACATGAAAACATGCATATTTTTGCATAAATCAAGATAGATATAACATCCATTGTACATTAATGATTAATTATTCGAGCTTCAACCATTTAGATGCATCAACCATCTAGAATATAGATTCTTCTCCTCTTGTCTAGCCTTTGCCTCTACCTCAATTGTCTAGGGATATTAGTCAACATTGCCCAATTTTGATCAAACTACCTAATTCAAGGCTTACAATATGGTATAAAAAGCTTAACATGCTTGATCGATGATTTTGACTTGATTGAAAGGTAATTTTTTGCTAAGGGCGTGCCGCGTGACAAAGGAGTTCAACAATTAACACCACCAACACTAGGGTACATATAGGGTTTGGTGCTCTTGATTAA
>APFE031663374.1:0-14360 GCA_000404065.3 Pinus taeda | reverse complement strand
TTGCCAAACAGAAGAAAATAATAACACAACAGCAATTTGGTCTATAAATAAATGGTTTTGACTAAATCATGATTCACAGACATCAGGAGTGTTTCCTAAAATTTCAGAATTCCACAGAATAAGCTTTTAAGGAAAGTTTAAAATAAGACATACACAACAGTCAAACAGTCAAGCAGTCAAAGATATGTCTGAACAAATAACACGAATAAGCTTTAAAGCATCAAAATGTTCAAGAAAATAGAGATCAAAATCATGTTTCGACAAATCACTGAAGTTGAAAAGAAAAGTGCAAACTAGTTTATACTTTAATGATCTTTGAACAGTTTGTTCTATAATATATCAGTGTTAGATAGGGATGCACTTCTCAAAACTTAATTTGACGTGCTCTTCAACAGCAATGCATTTTAATCCTTCAGATAATTCTCAAAATACATTGTAATGCTAAATAAAAAAGATAAATTATAAAAGTCAAAAGGCAGGCATAAAAAACACTTGTAATAAGGATAAGAAACACAAGTTTACAAACCCTAATAAGAACAAAAGTGATGGTATATTGCCAAAGGACATATCCAATTGCAAAGTTGTAGGGAATGATGATCATGGAGGCAAAAGGATTGGTCAATTCTCGAAAAGTTATCAAATGTCATTTGAGGGGAATTAAATGCCCTCAAATATTCACCTTCAATGCCACCTCAGGGGGATAGTGGACACAGCTTACCCTATCCATAAAAGGAATGCAGGGAGACTCGCCATTTCTTCGATGATAAGTTAAGGGGGTTTAAGTAGCTACTTCCAAGTTCCATGGTCAAGTTCTGTTGGGGTCACTAGAAGAGAATCCAGATTTTCATTATGAATTTTTCTCTTCAAAGAAAGGTGAAGTTTAATATTTAAAGTTTAAACCCACCAAGAGGTTGACTAATATACTCTCGGGCAACGACACCAAAGGCATTGCCTCAAAATATAGCAGGCCTTGTGAGGGGGGCTCACAAGGCAAAAACTAGACCAAGGGACAACAATGAGGTGTGGCCCACTGTCACCATAGCCACTACCTCATGCTCGTTTATATACTTTCACCACTAGGGAGGCTTCCCCTTATTAGGTCATCCATGAGAGATGTTAAATCCAAGGGATAAGGTGACAAGATAGGTTTGCAGAGGAAAACTCTTCCTAAGAACAAGGCTCATCAAGCATGATGGGGCAATTCGCTTCCTCTAATGAGGCCTGTTCAAGGTACAAATGATCTAGAGCTTGAGAAATAGCAAGCCAAAAGGAACAAGATAGAATGCATGAACAAGCCTTTATTGCTCCAAAATGACATCTTCGACACCAACGAAATAGATCCAAGTAGAAAAATACACTATAAAGTCACATCTCCACAAGAAAACAAGGTTGAAAATATCTAAGAGGGCCAAAATAAGTCACAAGTGATGATGATCCAAACAATGAGCCTATCCTCTATTTATATGAGGATTACGACTAATAATAAGCCTAACAAAGACCCTAAAACAAGTCATAGAATTACAAGCTAACCGACTAGCTATATCAAAATGTGCCCTAATTTGTCCACACGTGTGAGTTGTAGGCACTCTCATGCTAATGTCACCAATAGTAAATGCTCCAAATGCCATGCCCAAGGGTGATGAGGTGTCCAAGAAGGTGTAGATTCCTGCAAAGTTCATGATTTGAGAGTTGGGGTCCTAAGATCCAGTTGGGGTGCCACAAAGTGGTTTCCATGGGTCTCCAATTGTTGGAAGTGGCCTCCTCCAGTGTTAGGGCTTCCTTTGGTGCAACAAACCCTCCCTAGTCTCTTAGTGTGAGATCAACCTCATTTGGGCTCTTAATCAATTGTTTTCCTTCAAGTTGTGTCAAGACCAACTTGGGGCATGCTAGGTCCAGTTGTGTCAAGACCAACCTGGGGGCATGCTGGGTCCAGTTGTGTCATCCTTAAGAATCCTCAAACCTGGGTCAAATTCAACCAATGTCTGGGGCACTGGGTTGCTCTGGGACATGTGTCATTGATGATGTTGCTAGGAGGCTCCTGACTCTCAATGCTTCACTTGTTTGTGCCAATGTACTCCTCGAAAGGGTCGGGGTGCATGTGGAGTGGGTGCCCAACACTTGGGCTACAAAACCACCTAACAAGAACAACATGGATTCTAGAGAAAGAAACTAGTCATTAGGGACAAAGATCAATAATGCATCTTAGTGAACCAAACTTGAATGTTAAGGGAAATTTGATACTTCAAACAAGGATCCCTTATTAAAATCAGGGCCCTAAACTTGCAAAGGTGTTTTTCCCGAGGTAGGAGTGGCTAAAGGTCAACACTATTAGGCGTTTCCAAACCCTAAGGGGAAGTAGCATTTCTCTAGTCCACCCCTCAATTATTAGGTGTTAGTGAATAGTAATGTGGCAACAGAGACTTCATTGCCAAGTGTCATGGTCAAGGGTGCTAGATGATGGGGGTGTCCATGTCCTGAGTGTATAGATGTGAGGAGGAAGCATTCGTAAATGCATGAGTTACCATTTCAGCCTTGGTTTTTCCACCCCTCTTATGCACCTTTTACTTCTTGATTTTCCCTTGTATTACCACTTATAGTTCAAGGGTTAGAGCTTGCTTTGTATGAAGTAGCAATTTTATTAGCCCTTTAAGATGAGTCAATTTATTGTTCATTGGGGTTGGGACATGCAAGGGCTCCTTTATGATAAAATGGAGCAACATGTGCTCAAGAATTGGGTGATAGACATATTTGGAAGGTAGAGTTCATGCTAGGATTTTTCCCACACGCTAATTCTTCTATCCCTGGCCATCTTTTGCATTTTAACATTTCTTTTTGTTTCTTTTAGTAGCATCAACCTCCTGGAAAAAAATTTGGGCCCTAGTCAAGGTATGTGAACATATGAGTGCCAAGTCCCGAAGAACCAATGACAAGTTGTACCCAAAGAATGGAGGAGAGATATGGACTTGTAGTGTAGGATGGAAGGTGTCAAGTGTGACATAGGGAAGATGGAACATGTTATCTCATTCATGCCTTTCCAAGTAGTGCCCCTCCTATAACCCAGTGGTCCTTAAGGGAAGTCCCAACAAACTAGGATCAAAGATTAACCCCCAAGTAAGGTGAGAGATCAAGAATGCAGTCAAGGTCTGCCAATCATCCAGATCACCCCATAATCCGTACTAAATTCCCAAAGACAAACAACTATAAGCACTCAAATGCAAAATGATCAAAATACCTTGTGAGTGGTTTCCCACCTTTGCCCAAATGCTAATCTAGATGGGTAAGAAACACACCGCTAATGCAAGTGGGGGAGATATATGGCATATCATCAGCTAATGGTGGCTCTCAGGGGTTGTTGGTTGTCCGGCTGACCGGTTGGCTATCAAGTGGAGGACAAAAGTTTATCCTATGGGGTTACCCATTTTGTTGGGTCACATGTATTTTTCGTCATAGGGCCATTATCCCAGGAACAAAGCCATTGTATGCTATAGACTTTAATTAATGAAACAACAAATTTTGAAGGGAAGAAATTATTTGTACGTGTATGAGATTGGTGTAATCATTTCCCTTCAGTTGTTATATTCTATTTAAATGTTAAAATCTTACACATTTTTTTTGGGTCAATAGATCTGATCTATTGGGAAGTATTTAACCAAATCATTGGGGTTAGAAATTAGCATGGTATCAAAGAACAACCTCTGAAGGCTAATCTATAGGAGTTGCACAAGAAGATTGAGTCACAAAGCACAGAAAGAATCAACCAGAAGTTAATGTACAGGAGACATTCGTGCAGGAATCAGAGATTGTACGAATCAAGCCATAGGCAGACACAGCCAGGCAAAAAATTGCATTCAAGGTTGGCCATATGTCATACAATGCCTAAGAGAGATATTAAAGTGGTAGTTGTCCAATTTTGTGGTAAATTCTAACCATATGGTGATTGAGAAAAACAAAAAGGGGGTGGGTGGGTGGTGGGGGTTTCCAGCTTCCACTAAGGTTGTATGGCGAAAAACAAATGAGTTTGAAACATAAAAAGTGGATTGTAGCCATAGGCATCAAGTGCAACTGACAAAAAAAATGTCTTGATGGGTTAGAGCACGAGCTAAAAGTAGATAAAGACAACTTCTAGCTGCCAATCTGCATGCAAAAAACAAGAAAGGATTGTCACCAAGTCTGAGACATGTAAAAAGATCCCAACAACAACCAAGTTAAGGGATGCAAACATTGAAAGTCATTAGATCATGTGCATGAAGTCATTAGTGTGTAGGGGGAATCATACACTATTATACATAGCCACAGAGTTCCATATAGTAGCCACAAAAGCCAAAGGATGTGTGGAGGTTGATAGAAGAGAAGTTTGCGCTGTAAATTCATACTAGTTTGTACATGTAGTGCAGTAGCATGGTGACAACAACTACAATGTACAGCGGGTACATGGGCTAGGCTAAGGGAGAATAAACATCTTTAAACACAAGACGGTGATTGTTAGAACTCAATGACTAGGTGAAGGATATTCATCCTTGTGTGCAGGGTGTGAGGAAGAGTGCAAGGGGCAGTAAGCGATGGGTCCAAATCAGCTAGCAAATCGAAGTACAAATGGTTTGATCAATTGAATTAATTCCAAGTTCTTGTTGTATTAGTATTTTTCCTCAAATGGCCATTACCCCAAGAAGGGAGCCCTTGTATGTTGTAGAATTAAATTAGTGAAACAACAGATTTTGAAGGGAAAAATTGTGTGTGCATGTGTATGAAATTGGTGCGATCATTTTGCTTCCACCATTATATTTTATTAAGTGTTAAATTCTCATCCATGTTTTTTATTTAGTAGATCTAATCTTCTAGGGAGTAATTATCAAAGGTTGTTGAGGTTAACGAACCAAAGCTCATACTTGATGAGATGAGCAAGAGAGTTGAAGAGGGAATATGTCATAAGTTTGATGAAGCCTTAAATAGAGATGAAGACAAATAAAAATTCAAAAAGGACTTGAAGATGGATAAACAAAAGTTGATGGATGGTACAATAATTCAGTTTCAAAAGGGGAAGGAATAGAAGATATAACAAGGTTGCCACAAATTTCTTAAACTTGAAGTAGAGATCATGGTTAAAGACAAAATATGATAGTATTATCTCAGAAGTGACCGCAATCAAAGATCAAGAACACAAGCTAGGGCATAGTACTATACTAGAAAGGAAGATTAATGATAATGTTGTGCATGATGGAGAAAAACCTTAAAAGGTGGAACAATATTGATATCCTCATTACTAGGAATGCCTATAATGAATACAGGAAAGTGCATATTAGTAACCTCGTTCAACGAAAATAAATGGAAGAACCAATGGAATTCATGTACTCAAAAGCCAAGGAACAAGTATATGATAAAACTAAAAACTACAACAAATTGGAAAAATGAAGATAATACATGGAATAAAAAGAAAACAACCTAATAGCGTTAGATTATCAAGGATTGGCACCAATAATAGTTACAAATGGATGGATAGATAATTAAGCATGGAAAGCACTAAGAAAAAATAAGAGGAATTCTTACTATTTGAAATCATCTTAATGCTTAAAGGACAAATCTCTTAAGGAGGGAGGGTATGTTGTTCCCTTATCACAACATAATGGGTCCTATGGGTCCATCAAGGCCATTTGAATCGTAAAAGTCGATGTAATGGATCATTGTGGTGTCTTTTATCATGTTAATTGATGCCCCTAATATTATTTTATCATATTTTAATGTACCATCCATGATTTCTAGCTTTATGACTAATTTCTATTGTATATATTTATAATGCTTTTCCAAGAAATATAACATAAACCCTTCCATTATTTAAAATAAAAGGAATACAAATGAGTTTTTGACAAAACATTAAGGTGCATAAGCTCAGTTATAGAGTTCACAAACTAAACCTCCATAAAACTCCAAAATAGATCATCAAAAATGAAAACTACCCATTACATAGATTTTTCAAACCTCTTAGAAAGCAATCCCCATCTCAAAAAGTCTTAAAAGGAGAGAGCTTGGATCTTTTCAACAAGCTTGTTTGGATCATGGTTGTGCTCTCAATAGATGTGACGAATGTGGATTTTAGTGAAGCTTAATTTGATTTCTTTCATGCGTTGAAAACTATCAAATACATCTATATTTCTTTGCATTCTAATTCCCCTTAGCCATTCCACCACCAGTAAATAGTATCCATAAATATTGATGACCTCGAGTCCTCCTTCCAAGGATAATTTCATCAAAATAGATAAGACCTTGATTTCTTCATAGGTGATTGTGCGCCACTGCACAAGACACACTCAAATCTGATTTTGTGGAAGTCAGAAAGGTGAACCTCGATATTTTGAGACGCCTTCAAATACACATGAATACTTGATGTCTCTATTCTTGGATCTACAACAAATCAATACTTTTTCACTTCTTTGGTTTCTCAAGCAGTAGATAGGCTCGTTTAAGTTTGCAAAAGATTTCGTATGGTTATTTACATGCTCCTTGGAATAGGAATTCATTCCTAGTTAACCATACCACCCATAAAATAAAACATGGAAGAGGTCGACCGTCGATGTGCTTCAAATCTTACCTCTTGATATCCAACCAGATTTCTGATGTTTCTTCTGTGTCTTCATACCGTACCCCTTTGCCACTAGTGATAGATTTTGTAGCACTACATACCACTTCAGTAAAATAACATTGAACAGAAATTTGGTTGATGCTTGCATAATTTTCCATAGATAATGGGCACCTCCCAGGACTCTGCCAGCTTTTTTTGTAGTATATCCCATATCAAAGATTTTTTTTTTTTTCGAGAAAAAGTCGTAAGAAATCATGATATTTTAAGGGTGGCTAAAGCTTTCAAATATGCTGCCAGTTTGAAATATCCTTTTCCTCTTTTTTTAAGAGCTGCCACGTGAGAGCTTTCTGCGTCTAAATTAAGAGTTGCCCGAGTGCTTGCTGAAGTCAAGAAGGATTAATGCTCAAGCTCGTATACTTCATATTTCTCAATCTCGAATTGAATTGCACTGCTTTTATTAATAACCATATTTCTCCATATTTCTCCATCTCGAATTGAATTGCACTGCTTTTATTAATAACCAAAATCCAGTCGGTGGACTAAATTCAAAATCTCTCCATGCAAAGTGCTCAATTTTCAGCCTAGTTTCAGATATTTTAAACAAGCATCTTTTTAAATTAACATCTTTTCAAAATAATCCTAAATACTAATATATATTGACACGTAGCAAACAAAAAAAAGTTCTTTGAGATTACAGAAAACAGAAGAATTCACTAGATTTGAGACAATTTGGAAAGAGAATTTGGAAAGAGAATTTGATTTGGAAAGAGAATTCCGGCACTCTTTGGGGACTAGAATTTAAATCAGGAGTCTTAAAAATCAATGAATTTGTTGACGGTGGAGCAGCAAATGCTTCATATTTTTGGCTTCCCAGTAACTTATACTTCGGCTTCGGTTTCTCACCAGATAAAAGGTACAATGTAACTTCCCGCAGAGACCGGAATCGAAAGCCGGTAGATTTTTCAACATAATACTACAGTAAACAACCATTTTATTGGTGTAAATAAAAATGAGACATATTTTATTCATTATGACCTAAGTTTCTTTACAAAACATCACAAGCGTTCTTATTGAACGCAAAAAATATACCTTATCCTTTGACCCTCCTGTCGCGCCAGATTCTCGGTATCTTATCTCCGTTATCCATCCATTCTTTTTATTTTTTGGGTGCTTTCTGACTCTTCGTTCCCTTGCGCTGGAATTACTGGGCTGTATGAGAATGACTCTGCGCAAGCATTTCTATTGGCTCTGTTTTCCAGCTCAAACTCCCTGAAACAGAGAACAAGAAAATACGTATACAAAATTAATTAAATAACTTAAACGGTGATAACACTAAAGAAATGTCTGATCTAATTTCATGCTTTGTTTGAATAAGGAAGATGCATTTGGAAAATTATTGAAAAAAAAACAGATGCAAGAATTTTATTATTAGTAATTTATAAAAAGCATGGACAATGCACATAATTGTTTCTGAGTGACTTACTAATTTTGAAAAATAGAAACGTGTAAACGGAGAGAGAAAAGGGTTTACAAACAAACATGTAAATGGCACTCTCTTTTCAAAGGACAACCGCAGTCATTACACTAGCCTAGCCATTCCCTAATTTAAAAACAAAACAAAAAACACTACAAAATGAGTATACTCATGATTCAACATCGGGAGGGATCTACGGGTTTATGAGTTTGAAATCCTTTTTTAGTTTGAAACCCTTTTCCTTTTTCTCATCAATGATATTATGTGTGGGGTTTAATGAAGTTTTATCAGGTTAGATCTAATAACTTATAGACTTAATACAGTAGATAATAGACTTAATACAGTAGATAATAGCCGTTCAAATTTATGAGGTGTAATTCAGTAGATCTATATATGGTTTAGTTTTTAAGTGGATTTTAGGCATAAATTTATGGTAAGGAGTTGATAGTGGGTGTGTCCAGAATCTATTAATACATATGTTGATTTAATGAATTTCTATATGTGATATACATATGGATCTAAATGAGGATCTTAGAGTTTATCTAATAATGCATAGATCTGAGTTAAGAATGTGTAGATCTAAAGTTCAATACAATGTTTTTTATCTAGATTTTTATTTTTTCAATCGTCAAGATAAAATCTAAATCCAAATCACAATCAAAATATACATATGTTACTCTACAGATGAATTTCTTCTCAATAACTTACCTTCAGCTTGCAGAGGAGGAGTTGTTGTCGCAGTCCCTCATATATTCTTTGCATTCATTCTTTTCTCGGCCTTGAATGTTAGGAGAAATAATTCATCTCGCTTTATACAACTACTCTTTTTCCTAGTTGGGCATTGTTCTAAGAACATCATCAAGCTTTACATCTTTCTCCTGATAATCAAAAAGACGTACCTCAAGCTCTGCATGACCTCAACCTCTGCATCTTTCTCCTGATAATCAGAAAGAGGTACCTCTTCTTCCTCTTCCCCTCTTATTTCTATTTATATCATTAGGGTTTTCTTCTGATACTTAAATATCTTTGCTTTTTTTATTCGGGATTAGGGTTTTCTTCTTATACTTAATTATCTTTATTTTTTTATTCTCGATTAGGGTTTTCTTCATATACTTAATTATGTTTATTATTTTTATTCTTTATAAATATGATTGTCCACGAAACCCTATACTAGGGTGTTCTAAAACATCATGTTATTCTTATACTAGACTGTTCTAAAAACATCATGTTAAATTTTAATTGGTGTAATTGTAAAATGCTAAATTTACAAAATTTTAAATCTATGTTGCTTAAAATATTTCTAACTAGTTTTGCACCTTTTATTTCTAATTTGTAATGGGACATAGACTTATTGGCATCATGATCACTTCCATGTACATTTTGGCTATGCATTTACTCCCACTATAGTTGTTGACATCAAAGTTTTTATTAGAATGTTTGAGTTTTTGTCACCATGTCCTTCACCTCAGTTTTAAATAAATTAAATTTGTCTATTAACATGTTCTTTTTCTTATAACTGATAGTTTATGCCTCTAATTAGTTCAAGGCCTATCATTTCCATCAACAAGGTTTTATCATCATGCAACCACACTTTTAGAGTCCAATGGTTGGCCCTTCCACTCCTACTACCTACATGATTAATATTTGAATACTATTATGCACAATTAACTAAGTAGTTTCCCACCTACTTTGCCCAAAATAAATTTTGAATAATTCCATATCCAATTATTGATATTTAAATATTATTGTGCATTGCCAATAATAGATTTTGAATCAATTATATATCCAATGAGACTTTGTTTTTCATTATTTTGTTTTGTTTATTATTTGTTAGGTAAGAATCAAGGTTGTTAAACCTAGTCATGGAGCAATCTATTAAATTCTTGATTGTGATTTGTCTAAGTTAGCTCACTCTTCCTGAAGAAGACATACTAGTTTTTCACAGGGTTGTTAAACTTATTCATGGAGCAAGCAATTAAACTCTTGATTATGACTTGTCTAGGTTAGCTTATTCTTTCTTTTACTAAAGAATAAGAAGACATATTGGTTTTTCATATATCTTAATCTTTAAATTTCACGCTCTTGATTATGACTTGTTTGGGTTAGCCCATTCCTTCTGTCACCAAGGAATAAGAAGACACACTAGTTTTTCACATATCGTAATCCTTAAATTTAGTGTTTGCTTAGTCATTCCAATATTTCATAAAGACTTGCCTTAAATTTATCCATAGACAACAAACAAAAATAATGGTATATTTACACTCCCTAGCTTATGGGAATGTAATTATGAGCATACAAAAATGGTTCCAATATATTTAGCTTATTAAAGACTACATTTCCTCTCTTTTTTTACCTTAGTATATGGCCATTTACAAATGGAAACTTAATAGTGAGTATTTTCTTGTCCCTTTGTCTCCTTTTCTACATAGTGGGATTAAGATTAACAATTAGCTTTACAAAGTCCCCAAATGGAGTGGTAGGGATGCAAAAAGGTGGGGAGGTGTGTTTTCTCCTTCCCACCAGCTTACACACGTAAGGGAGCTACCAACACACCCCATCATCATTCCTATCAAGCCAAAGCACAGGTAGCCACACTCAGTTTCTATACTCTGCATGATCGACAATTAATTTGTGTGAGCAAGGGATGTTGGTGAACATGGTAGAGGATACAAACAGACCAAAGAAATTCAATGGGAGGTGTATCAGGCTGCAAGGTAAGCATGTCACCTCGAGATTTCACACCAGGGAAAATCATAATTGGTGGCAGGGGGCAGGCGTTCAAGTTAATACTACACTCATGGAGTTGGAAATTAACTCTTTTGTTTGGCATTCTAATCAATTATGGGACACCTCCTTGGGGACAAACACATTGTGTTATCTAGGCGCATGGAATCTCCTCTTCCTAGGCTACCAAAGGAAGAGAGTCGTTGGCATCCTCCCCTCACCATGTATTTTCTGAAGGTGCTTGGGAATTTTGGAGTCCACTTCTTGGGGATTCTAGGGCACATCAGTTTCATTCCAAATTTTCTCCTCAACTGCCCCAGTGATTTTGCAAAGTTAGATCTATTTGGATGGAAATATCTATAATGGTTTCATGAGAATGGGGTCATGTTGAAGGAAAAAATTTCCTACAAGATATATTCCCTCCTTGTCAAGCCGCCTCCAAAAGAAAGCAACTCTAAGAGGCATCGACATGTAATTATGTTTGGTTTGTTCATTAGCAACTCTAAGAGATTATTAGTGGGGAGCTTTATCTAGAAGAATGGTCTTGGAGCACTATTGATCAAGTGTACTAGTTTAGGGTGGCATGAGTAGAATTTCATCTACTTTGTATATAGCATTGTCACCTAGAAGTTTGTACAAACCTCAGGTTGATAAATAGAATGGAGAAGCCCTTGGGAGTTTCACCACTCTTAGTGCAATACCAAGGCTCACCAATATGTTTATGCCAAATAATCTAGGAGTGTGGTGAATAGGAAGAACACACTGAGGTGTTACTTCTTTTTTGTTGAAGCAAGCGTCGATCCTTCTATTTCATTAAATCAACAGAAAAATTACATATTGTACAAAGCCCCGTCCTTAACCAGAAAATGGGAAACTGAAATCCTTTCAAAGATCAAGACCCCCCAATCTGTTAAGGTGATCAACTTACATAATGAGAATAAACATGTAAAGGCAAGACAAGCCCCCACTCAAACTAACGGGAAAAACAAAGTCTCCTAGGCCCACCCACAATAATAGACCCTACTGACCGCGCAAAAACCACACACCACTAAAGAGTGGGAAAGCGCTCCAAAACGAAAGAGAGGACAGAGCCCACCTAGCCCCACAATAGCATGATCGATCCCAATCGTTAATCTAGGGCGTCGGATCCAACAGCCGGAAATCAAATCGCATGGCCTAACACTACCGAGGAATAATGCGCGATCAAAGGTGGTTTCAAAGTCTACCACCTGCCATGTGTAACAAGCTCTATGGAATCGCTCCCACAATAAAAAAAACCATTAACCACTGATGAAACGCGCGATCACCAAAAAACCGTGCAAGCCAAGTTTTCCGAGCCTGAAAACAGAAAAGGGGAAGACATCCGGCAGCCTAAAAAATGAACCCTACAATTTGAATGTTCCTGCTACAGAACACGAACTCCGGTAAGGTACTTTTGTGGGAAAAGACCTAGCTTTCAATCAAAGAATTGTGCATCCCTTCCGACTGCCTCCAGGGTAAAATGAAACCAAAATTTGCTTTTCTGTCAACCATGTGCATGTTGGAAGGAAAACGAATACTGACTGGAGAACTCAATCCGTGCTAGTCATCCTGGCCTGATTTCTGAATATTTCTTTATCTTTTGTGGCTTGTTCTTCGCAAAGAACTTTTATTCTATTTTGTGGTGTTTCCTGCCACTTTTTCGCCATTTCGCCATCAGTATTATTCACCCCTTGATTGGCAAGAAGATCTGCAAGTTTGTTGGCCGATCTACGAACGTGATTGAAACTCACTGTTTGAAGCTTCTGGAGGTGAATGTGGATTCTTTGTTAGACCTGTATTAATTTCCAATATGTAGAGACTTTCTCTGGTCGAGATCCACCATTGATTTTTTTCACAGAGTTAATGGTGATCTTTGAGTCTGCTTCAACAATGACATTTGAAACATGGTACTGGATCAGAAACTCAAGACATTGTTCCATAGCCATTAATTTTTCCATATTATTTGTGGCTCGTCCCAAATGATAGTGAAAGATAAAGATGATACTGCCCTTATCATCTATTAAAACTCCTCTGAAACCTGTTGATCCCGGGTTGCCTTTTGAAGCCCCATCGATATTATATTTTAGATAGCTTTTCGGAGGAGGATGCCAGAAGTCCTTCTCTGTCTCAATAATTATGTTCTTCTTGCTCAGTCCTTGGGGAATAATTCCTTCCATTCCCAACTGTCTAAGAGTTCTGAGCTCAACCTCAGAGGGGGGATTTTTAGGGAGATTGCGAACTGAGATACTCACAGTCTCCCTGAGCTGTTTTAGGATTAGATCAAAAAGTCCTAGAGGAATAACCTTTTCGTTCTTAAAAATTCTTTTATTTTTTTCTTTCCAAACATTCCAAATAATGAAGCTTGGTGTTAAGGCCCAGGCTAAGTTAAGGTACTCATTCTCCAAATAGTTACCTCTCCACTTTATTAGGGTATTTGTGATACTTCTCATGTCCCTGTCTGTTTGATGGAAAATGGTGGAGAAAGAATCCCACAACCAGGTGGTGTAGGAGCAGCTGTTAAGAATGTGTTCCATGGTCTCCTCCTTCTCTTCACAGAGCCGACATCTGGAAGGCCCCATTACCCCTTTGTTCATGATGTTGTCCCATGTTAAAATTTTCTTATGATAAACCAACCACAGAAAGTCACTATAAAATTGTTTCCAACAACCCCCCTTTTTTATGAAAAATTTAGATAATAAAAGTAGCAACAATCATATTCTCTATTCACACTTCCGCAAATTATTAAATTAATTTTCATGTTCATACCAAAAACTTGCAAACATAAGAAGCTACATCCATCAAATAGTCTATTCATAAAATTCTAGTACATAAAAACTACGATAAGTAGGAATTTTACTCTAACAATTTATATGCACAAAAACTGCAGCCATTCATGTCTTTTGACAAACACTTTGCATGACGGTAAGTAGTACTTTTACTCTAACAATTTATATGGAAAAAAACTACAGCCATTCATATCTTTTGACAAATACTTTGCATGACAGTAAGTAGGACTTTTACTCTAACAATTTATATGCACAAAAACTACAGTCATTCATGTCTTTTGATAAACACTTTGCAAACGTGCAATATACAGCCATTGAGGCATTTTGACAAACACTTTGCAAGAATGCAATCTACAACCATTGAGGCATTTTTCCAAACACTTGGAAACAATGAATTTGAGATTCTTCTTCAACCTATTCAGCTCAGAAAATTCTGAAATTGAAACTTCAAATGTTGGCATCTTAAAACCAGGACTAAACAATCTTATTTTTTCATCAAAAAATCGAAAACAGACGCATATAACTAACAACAACAATCTATAAAATCACCCATATTTTTTATCTCGGTTTAGAAAAGCACTTTTTTGGAATCAAATGAGGTGTTAAATGGCTAAATGGCACAGATACCCCCTGATGTTGAGCGGAAAAGAAACAGAACATTCCAGAGATGTGATTTATTAAAACAATAACAATAAACATTCCTACTATCTCATTTATCACTTTTTAAAACACTTAGTGTGCAAACTTCATCTACAGCTGTCCATCGAGAAAAAAAAAAAAA